>JARFIX010000399.1:0-69738 GCA_036346125.1 Lycocerus yunnanus | reverse complement strand
GAATTTTCAATTTTTATGAAATGTCATACTCTTTAGATATTGCACTCCGAGTTTCACCACGGTCTATTCGTTTAATAATTTTCCATTTTTCAGATAAACTTAATGTTTTATGTTTACGTTTCACACTTGTGCTAAATGTTTAGAAATGTTTAAAATGGTTAGAAATTTTAGGGAGGTTGTCGAATAATTGGTGGCTGCAAGTTAGTTAATACACAACACATACAAACTATGTCATCAATGTAAGGCATTAAATCGTGACTTAAATTGTGCAAAATATGATGGGTTTTGATTCGCGCTGTATGGTTCTTTCTACATGAATTCTAACGCTGGCAACGTTGTAAGTTTCTTGTACTTCTTCTGAAGTTAATCTTCCATCATGGACAAATGGTGGCATTACAAGAACAGTATTATCTTTTAACTTTATGCCAGGAAATCCCTTATCAGCTAAAACGACATCTCCAGTTTCCAACAAATTTAAAAAACCCGAGTCATTAGTGATAAAGGCGTCGCTAGATCGACCGCCATAACATTTTGAAAGAAATGTTATCATACCACTTGGTGATATTCTTACTAAAAATTTTGCAGTGAATGTACTCTTGTAATGTGAATATGTGTAAATCATTTTATCAACTGAATTTGGTTGTTGAATTCTTAATTCACTACAATCTATTATAACTCTGCAGTTCGGATAATTTAATTTAAAAGATAATTTAATGGCAAACTTCGCATTGATTATATTCATTAATTTCATTTGATGTGAGGGGATTCATTGTTTTCATAGTTTTTAAACAAGTTTCATATAAATATTTTACATCTGATTCTAAAGATTCCATGAAGACAACTAGAGCATTTACCCCTCGATATGATTTATATGTTGAAAAATTATCATTGAAATTGCATTTGATATAATATCCAAAAGAATGGGGCACATGATGTGCAGTTTTAATGGTATATGAATGTGTGGAATTAGGGGTTGTTGTGGAGATGGAGAGTAATAGACTTTCGAAATTTTAGTATATTCTTAGGAATACTATTACCAAATTTATCAATTCGAAATTCACTATCGGAAGGTAAATCAACGCGTACATGATTACAATCATGTTCAATATGTTTTTTTAAATTAAGCTCTGAACAAAAGTATTGAAGACATCCATCACAAAAATATTTGGTACTATTATGTTTGCTTAATTGATTGGAAACTAACCGCGATAAAGATTTTATTAGGCAGTAATGGAATTTACCAAAATTATCATCTAAAAGCAACAAATTTACATGTTTTAAACGTTTTAAATTTGTATAATGGTATGGACCTATTACGCTTATCTCCTTCGTTTTCACATCTGTGTTTAACCCGTAAACGTTAACACTAATATTATTTAATTTTTCAAATTTATCAATATCGATTAATTTAAAAGTAAACAGTAAACAAACTTAACCTTACTTTTATAGTTCCCAACTTTGTTTGAATTGTAAATAAAAATTTTGTAGCATCTTCATAAGTGCCTCGTCGAGTTTTTCGCAAATTATCTTGGTCATCTCTCGAGACCGAAATAGTTTCCTCAGATCCGTTACCATCTGTTTTCGCGGATTTGGCTGATGCTTGTTAAATTGGCTAGATAACCGGTGGATGTTTACCCAGTTGATTGGGTAATTAAAGGATATCTTTTTACCACTTAAAAAGGCGTCAGCTGCAGATTTCACCGCTTTTATATCCATCACTAGATAATTTATGGTGAGTGCTATATACTCGGCCAGCGGTGATGTCAACAGCTGAGCCATTTTTATTCGATATTTGTGGTTTTTAGGTAACGAAGTCATCACCCAATCCATATCTTCCGGGTGTCTCAGCAAATTCTCCTGCCAAACGAGGAACTCGATGGCGAAATTAATGGCGAAATTAATGAAGTGCTTGGACTGCTTTCAGGCACCTCCTCTTCCATTTGACTCAGCAGCAAACTAGGTTCAGATTCCTGCATCTGACTCGGTGGTTCTTCTGAAAATTAAGCAAGTTTAGTATGAATTTAAGATAACATTAAATCATATTTACCAATCGTTACTTCAAATGATAGGACATTCGAAGTCTCCCCGCACTTCTTTACATTAGTTGAACTTCTAATAATAATAAAAAACTTACTTCTAATAATAAAAAACTTACTTCCTGGTCAGCATCACTTCATCTAGGAATCTCAATCCACTCATAAACTCCCAGCTTTCACTCGGTTTGCCACTTCCGGCACCAGATCTATTTTTCATCTCTTCCTTGTATTTTTCCTTACGGTACTTTTCTCTTATAGACTTGTAACGATCTTGAACGTGTTGAACTAAAAATAACAATAAAAAGGTGTTGTCTACTAAATAAGTTTGATTAAACATACCTGTCGTGTTTAAAATTCTAGCTACTGTATATCGCTAAACGAATTTTCTTTTGCCAATTTGTTTTTGAAAACTGCCGAATTCCTTTTCCAAATGGCTGGGTAACTTGGTAATAAATCAATCACTTTTCTGTCGAAATCCATCTAGATTTTTGGAATGAATTGTTTTGTAATTAAAAAATTATTTACTTAAAATTAATTTCTTCCCTTTACAATAATATTTATAATCCAAAAACTTCCAAATAACTTATAATACAAAAACTTATATAATCCAAGATAATCTAAATGATTGAATATAATAACTTTAAAAACACAATAATTAAGACAAAGGGTCGACAACGAAATACGCCTTTAATTTTAAGGTTATAAAACCACAGAACAGATAAAAGATCTTGTCAACAACAACAAAACGAAAAGTTACTATGAATGTAGCCATTCGCTTAATTTTCCATCAATTCATAAGTTTATGTGAATGGCTAGTTCGCCTGTGAAAAAATCTGCTGGAAGAATTCTTACCATGCAACTACCATCCAAATACAATACCCTATGTGAATGCCGCTTAATACACCCTTTAAAGTAAACTGTGGTCCTTCAAAAACATAACTTTAACGGACCCTCCCACTCTAGCGTGGGCGTGTAAATGCAACCAGTATTTTGTTACAGAACTTATAGCACGACTAGGTATTTATTAATATAAAATGTATTAAGAGGGCCGAATAAGGAGCGGGGATATGTTTCTTATGTGAGATTCGAATAAAAATTTGTAGATGGCGCTCAGTGCGTCAAATTAATATTATTTCACATTTTCGTATTTTCGTCGATCTTGACTGCCTAGAGAAATTTCGAAAAGATGGCGCTGTTGATATACAAACAATACAAATATAAAACTAGTTGCTCTCCACAACTTGTGACTGTCGACCTAGTAAACATCATCATTATTATTATCAGCAAATAAAAAATATAACAAACGGGAAGTTATTATATTTAATAAATGTAAAAACTTTTTTAGGCGCCGACCTTCTCGGCGATCGATGCCGTCGACTAGGCGGTGACCGCCGCCTGTGGGGGACTTACGGGCTTATAATTTCAACCGTAAGTCTGTCATAACCTTTTTTTTTCTTCAGTTGGTTCTGGGGTTGGAAAACGTATAGGGGATTTCACTGCGGTTTCCCCTTCGGCTGACATTTCTAGAAGAAAATTGTTATAGTTAGTTATTTTGTAATACAGTAAATGTAAAAGTCCTGGGGTCCGTTGCAATAATTTCAACGTACACTATCGCTTATGAAAGTATGGGCGATAAATTAAACTATTATATTAATTAATAAATTAATCAACGTATACTAAAAATCGATCAATATATTTAATAAAGGAAAAGGGCGTAATTTACAAATTTAATACACAATTATTTAAGAGCAGGCTTCATGATCCCCTCCCACCTTTCCTTAAAATTGATATCATAACGCTAAACTTTTTGAAACGTTCCGCTTCGATGGTACCGTATACACTTGTTCAGGACGTCGATTAAAAGTGGCTAAAGTTGCTTTGATTCAGTGTTTAGTGAAGTTTCAAAATGTATTAACTTACCACGCCGTTGTTTATTCAATAGTTCGTATATGATAAACCTTCGTTTAATTCTATACACAGTGGTTGTACGTACATCTGCAGTTAATGTGAAAGGATCTGATAATATTACAACTGCTATATCAAAGCTATTCAATACCTTGGGTGTATTGCAGGAACTTAGAAAATTTTTCTAACGGTATAAAAAAGAAAAGCCCGACTTTAAAATGTTGTGGAAGTTCGTCCTTGTTGCCAAAATATTGATTAATATTTTCTAATTGCAATTAAAGATTTTGAGACATTGCCACTAGAATCGGCAACGCAATGAGCAGTTAAAAGTTGAATAATAGTATTATATTATGTTAATTAGCTCAATTGCTTCCTATACTAATTAAGTAATTATAAAATTTTATATTATTGGTTCCTTGGAGTTTAAAAATGTATTAACTTATGACATTGTTTATCCAATAGTTCGTATATGATACGTTCTTTGTTTAATTTTATGCTTACCGGTTGCACATATGCAGTTAACGTGAAAGGATTTGATAATATTATAATTGCTATATCATCGCTATTCAATCGGCGAATTTATTAAAAATATTTAAAGCCGTACATTCGAATATTGATGAATTCCGTTTCTGTCGTCGTCACGATATTTACTGTAATACTTTCCGGCTGCAATGAAATAGTTTTCAAGCAATGCAGTGAGCTGCTAAAAGTTCAATAATATATTATTCTATGAAGTAAAGTATTCATACTATCAATCGTATTCCAATCGATGATTGAGCCACCACAGCCAATTTTTCTGTGTTAGTTAACGTTCCAACATGCCAAGGATAGTTTCCAAGGGAAGCGTTTGTACTACTACAAACTAATTCAATCCACTTACTTTTCTTACATAACCGTCTTGGTTTTTTAAGACATATGTGCCGTTGTTCCGTTCACTGGATTAATACAATTGTCTAATAGTGTAAGCCGTTGTTAAACCTCATCGTCACTATTCCAGAGAGTATGGGGATTTAGAACCACGTATCAACTTGATCCCACTTGCGAAACTGACGATGATGAATTAATATTACTCCATGACCAATGACGGCCAGGATTGTAAGCTTATCCTGATTTAGGTAACCTCCGCAAATTTTATCAAAAGTTATAATTTTTTTTATAACAAGGAATAAAACTTGTCCTTTTTGAGTGTAACCCCAACCCGTAACTTAAAATATAACAAATATTATATTTTTAAATAGCAATACATAAGGAATTATTTAGGAGTTAATTAGTTTCCTATTCTCTTTACTGTATTTATTAATATAAATATGTATTAAGAGGGCCTAATAAGGAGCGGGGATTTGTTTCTTATGCGAGGTTCGAAAAAAAATTTGTAGATGGCGCTCAGTGCGTCAAATTAATATTATTTAACATTTTCGTCGATCTTGTCTGCCTAGAGAAATTGTGAAAAGATGGCGCTGTTGATATGCAAATAATACAAATATATAAATATAAAACTAGTAGCTCTCCACAACTTGTGACTGTCGACCTAGTAAACATCATCATTATTATTATCAGCAAATAAAAAAATATAACAAACTGTGAAGTTTTTTATTTAGTAAATTTTTTTTTTATTTTAACTGCAGCAATCTGTCCATGACAATAAGCATTTAGTAAATGTAGAAAATATTTTTAGGCACCGACCTTCTCGGCGATCGATGCCGTCGATTAGGCGGTGACCGCCGCCTGCGTGGGCCCTTACGGGCTTGTAGCTTAAACCGTAAGTCCTTCAAAAGTTTTTTCACTTTTTTTTTGTTCTTTTTCTGGTCTTTCTGGAGTTGGCGCCGGGGTTGGTGGTGGAGTTGGCACCGGAGTTGGAAAACGTACTGGGGATATTGCCGTTTCCCCTTCGGCTGACATTTCTAGAAGAAAATTGTTATAGTTAGTTATTTTGTAATACAGTAAATCTAAAAGTCCTGGGGTCCGTTGCAATAATTTCAAGGTACACTATCGCTTATGAAAGTATGGGCGATAAATTAAACTATTATATTAATTAATAAATTAATCAACGTATAAAAAGTCTACCTAATTTGCAACATACTACCCCCAAGTTCGCGATGTTCAAGTGCCGGGACTTATTACGAGTCCAATAAACACAAAAAATTAAACACCAAACAAGTCTGATATTCATATAATTTCATATAATTTATTACATGTCAAATTATTTGCTGGATAAAATACATACATAAACCCCTCTTCAAAGCAATTTTTATTGTTGTTATAAATATTTAATATTAATTAAATGAGGTTAAATAAAAAATAAAGTAAAGCCCGCCCTGAGCGGAATTTTTAATTTCTCAATAAAAATGTAACAGGCCCAGCACTTTCAAAATAAATTCTTTTGCAAGTAAACTAAAAAAGCAAAAACAATAAAGTACTTACTTCTATTCTAAAATAACAAGAACGTGATTTGGTGATGCGTGATACGGGTCCAGACGATAAATGCTGGAATGTTCTGTAATTTCAAGGCTAGTACTTTTCTGATTAAATAAAGACATACGTTATTTATGTTTTATTTGCAGAAAAGTTATTATAAATTTATATAATAAAAAATTGTATAATAATAAACCGTGCAATTGCTGCACTGCACTTTTAGTGGGTCACCAATTATTTTACGAATTACTTGACGATTTTTTGATCAACTTGAAGATTTTCTTAGTTAATTTTGTGTACAAATCGCTCGATTTGACATCTTCTCCATGAGTTCACAAATCGATGGTTCTGGGGTATCGAAATATGTATGTATATTAGAATATTGAGGAAATTCGTCCCTATCGTCACGAAATTAACTGTAATACTTAACGGCTGCAATCAAATAGTTTTGAGGCAATGCCGCTAGAATCGTGGCATGATTAAAGTATTTATACCAATAATAACATGGCAGTCTGATCTATATATTGAGCCATCATAGTAATAATCTGTTTTAGTTAATATTCCAACATGCCAAGGATAGTTTCCGAGGGTAGCTTTTGAATTATTAATAAACTTTGCTTTAGGATGCTTCAATCCAAAAGCCAGTGAAATCAATAAATTTTGATCAAATATTGTTGTGGGTAAAAACTTCTCCCGTTCATGGAGGATCTGCAACTGGTGCCACTCTTGTTTCATTTCTGGACATGGAAAATAAGTATAACCTGTATAAATAAAAGCTAATAAATGTTAAACAAAACAACCTTCCAATATTAAAATTTTGAAATTAATAACTTACGAAGCCAGCTGCTTGGGTACATGTTCCCCTCCATTTCGTCCATAGCAGTAAATAACTGAAACCACAACACATCGAGTAAAATTATGCAATGGCCCTTGATCGTTATTACTATTGTTCTCAGCTTCCATGTCCTGTAAAGTAATAAACAAATTTGTTAAAAAACGTATTCTAAGAAATTTTGTGACAAGTGAAAATATTCACAAACTTAGTTGAATGAAACAAGTTGTGTGTGAGGTATTACCGAAATTTATTTTTTGTTTGAAAGGGCATTTGACCCCATTAAGCATGGAAGATGGAACTCTTGCGCACATGTCGGGCTGAAACTCGTTGAAACTCATTGGCTCGGAAGTAAGAGAAAGGTTATGGATCTTAATCTTTCCTTTTTCAACTAGAAATGGAAAATACTGATTTAACCATGGTACGAATGAGCATGTAGTATGTTCAATCGTAGGTGTTTTGGTGTGGAAGGTCGTCAGACAAGCTGGGCATCGCATAATAAATGAGTGCTTATCTGTAGAGTGACGGATGAATAACAATAATGTCTCCTTAGTAGTTAGCAAATTTTCAGCGACAGCTGATTGTAATACAAGGATGGGCTTGACAATAATATCATTGCGGATCGACTCTGTGGTTGTTGACATTAAATTCATCTTGGCTTCCAACCTAATGAATTCGTCGGGTGATAAGATATATCCACTTCGTTCAATCGTCTCGACACCGTCTGTCGTGAAACTGATGGTCCTCCGCTTTCAGCCATTTGTGCGGCCAGCTGTTTGGCCGTTTTCCCTCAAGGGACTCCCGTTGTAAAACCCTGTCCTCTTTAGCGGTAGTAACCCGTTTTGGACCACTTCTACGTTTATAATCGTAGCTACCGCTTTCCCGAAAACGTTTTATAGTGTTTTGTACTGCACAGCGGGAACAACGAACACGTTTACTAATTTGTAGTTGGTTTATCCCTTCTTGATGGAGTACAATGATTTGTGCTCTTTTAATTCACTCAAATTTGAATTTTTCCCATTTTGACAAAGTTTATAGTTTATTAAATACAACTAAAATATTTAAAATGAACACTCGAAAATAAGAATTCACACTTTTAAACTAAACAAGACGACTGCTTTCTACAAAATGAACAATTTATGCAAATCCTTTTGTAGGACTCGGGTTACAAAATTTTTGACCAATTTCTTTGAATTATAATCGTAATGCACTTACAACTACCTGCTAAAAATATTTAGGTCAGGTAAGTACCTAAAAGAATTACGCAAGATTTTAAAGGGTGCTCTGCCGTGAGCACGGCTGTATGTTTAATACTCACTTTGGATTAATCGGCGATCCCATATCCATACATTGGACCTTCTTCTTTCTCAAAATTGAGATTTTGTGAACTTTTCTTCTAAACGAGTTTGTTCTGCCTGCTTTTGAAGCAGCAGAAGCTCGTAGTTCAGAGCGATCAATCCTCTGCTCGTTACGTCTAACAGCAAATGTGTGAGCTTCAGTACCAACGATGATGCCCATGAGTGCCATTATATTTAAAATCTTTAAAAGCCTTCATTAAAAATAGCAACGGCTAAATGATTTGCAATTTCGATAGTTTGGGTTCCAGTGTGAATTTGGGTTCCAGCAAAGTCCATATCAATGAATTGAGGATTCATTATTATTTTGTGTTTCGGATCCTAAACATCGTTCTAATAAATCATCAGATGATAAGCTGGTATAAATGGGCTTAATTATATCCAATACTTTAACATCCAGAGGAGGGTGCTCGTGGACAAAACCTTCAAGAGTGTTGTTGGCTGCGGCTTGTTGCCATTTACACCAGCTTGATGAACCAGTAGGGCAGTACATGTGTTGTGGATCCTCGTCACTTGAACTTCGATGGTAATAAGTAGACCATATTTCATTTTCATACTCGGCACATAGTCAGGATGCCGACGAATTCCCAGACCGTAGTATAAACTTAGCTCATTAATAACTTTATCTGTTAATTTACCAGCTCCTTTGCTGCCAATACCTTTATTGTCTTTCTTTGCTTTACGTAGCCTGGCACCCATACGTTTTGGACATGTCCAACACACTCTTTTTCACTACAACTGGATTATTATCATACGGGTCCATATCAAGAATACCTTTGAATGTCTTGGAGTCTTCATCTCCAATATATTTGATATATTTTACTGTGCTTTTCGACCGATCTATTGAACATTTCAATATATCCATGGCATATATCCATGACACTACAAAAAATATTTATTCCTTCTCGTCCTACTCCTAAAAGTCTCATAGCTATTACAATTCGACGATTAATTTCATATGCTTTATTCACCAAAGGACATGAGGTATTCTGGAAGAATAACCTTGGATAATGAACTATCGTCGGTTAGTAGCTCACTATAAGTTTGTCTTGAAATTTCAATCAATGCTGGGGCACTGACTGAAAACGTTTGGCGCGGTGCGTTCTCCCTAACACTGAGGTGTTTTCCGAAGATAGCATCCTCTGCTGGTGATGCCGTTGCAAGCTTAACGTGGCTTTTTGGTCACGGAATACAAATTATTAATTAAAATAATTTGTGTTGGCGAGGGGGATGAGACGGAGAGATAAGGTTTGAGGGAGAGTGATAAAATCTCGAAAATTTAAAAGCATTTTTGAATATATCTACATCTATCTATACCTACCTATCTATACGCATTAATGATGATATGCGGCTATTGTTGAATGAATGATGTGAATATGCAGGGTGTTTCAGAGGATTATTTAAAAGATAATACATTGTTTATAATATTTATTGTCGCAAATAAGAAGATTTACAAAAATTAAACAGTTGTACATACATATATTTATATAATATATAAAAAAAGCTAAATTATTAAATAAATCATTTCACAACATTAAGTAGTTTTATATTTTTATTTGGTGCGCGATTTCTTGCATCCGCTAGGTATTGAATCAAAAGATGTACATTTACGTTTCCCTGCCTCCGGTGAACCTTGAGTTGTGTTGATTTTATAATGACCCCAAGGTAGAGTTTCGTATGTTTCAGGTATTAGGTATCGCTTATCATCATACGGACTGTCTTCTGTTGCGAAATTGAATGAACGTTATGTTTATCTGATTGAATTAAGTTTTGATGTACACGTTTTTCTATGTAATTTTCTAGACATTTTACATACCGCTGCTATGAATGCAATTCTTAAAGAAAGTATTCCTAAAAATTTGCAAACAGATTTGGGGAAAGAATTTTACAATAAGGAGTTTCAAGAATTGATGAAAAAATATAAAATAAATCACTATAGTACATATTCCATAAAAAAAGCTTCAGTTGTAGAAAGAGTTAATCGAACTCTTAAAAATTTAATGTGGAAGGAATTTAGTTATCGGAAACTATCGATGGATCGATATATTACAAAAACTGGTGGATGAATATAATTCAACTAAACACTCAACAACAGGATTAAAACCAAATAGTGTAACCAAGAAGAATGAGAAATTACTTTTAATGACGGTGTACAATCATCCAAAAGTTGTGGATCCGAAAAAACCTAAATTTAAAATCGGAGATAGTGTTAGAATAAGCAAATATCGACATGCGTTTTCGAAGGGATACACCCCCTCCTGGTCCAACGAAATATTTAAAATTTCTAAAATTAAAGTGACTTTACCAAGAACTTATCTTCTTACTGATATTAACAATGAGGAAATTAAAGGGGTTTTATGAACAAGAATTGCAAAAAGTTAAACATCACGATGTTTACTTAGTGGAAAAGATTCTAAAAAGACAGAAAAATAAAATATTTGTTAAATGGTTAGGTTTAGATAATAGTCACAATTCGTGGATAAACAGAAGTGAAATTGTATAATGCTAACATCTTGTTAATATTTTTTTTTAATAAAACAAATTTTATGCATATAGGAATTATTTTTATTTACAATAATAACACACTTTAATTTACAATAATAACATATTTTATATTATTTACAATAACTATTTAATTAAAATATTTTTGCAATTTTATAATATTTTTAACAATAAAAATACCACACAGTATATTATTAAAAATAACTGTTTAATTACAATATTTGCAATTTTATAATACAACAGACAAACAATATTCAATCTTCACTCGCCAATCTAATGAGTTCGTGTAATGGAATGGAATGATGCCCCCAAGCTAATGTAGTATGGGAATTATCGGATTTAAGGTAGCGTTTATCATCAAAATATGATAAAGCTACTTTATTCCTTAATTCCGTATACATTTCGTGGAAAGTTGATTGAAAACATTCATCTGACAAAGTGTGTTTTCCTTATTTTCTACCGCGTTTTATAATTTAAAACATTTAAATCTTTTTACTGTGTTTGTGGAAATTCCTTTTGCTTTTTTAATAACAAAATCATCGTCCAAAACCACACAATATGCCTTAGCACCGGTTCCGTAAAATTCTCGTATGATTTGGGTTGGATATTCCAACTTCATTTTCCCCAAAACCGATTGATTTCGCGGAATTTCGAAAATGTTTGAATCATCAAAATTAGATGTATCAAATCTATCTAGATTTTGTTTAATATCAGAATAGACATCTTCCGTTTTAATCTCAACAACGAGGGAGTCTGTGTCTGTATATAATAACGAAACGTTTTGTCCATATTGGGGGATTAGATAATCATAATAAAATTCATACATAACCGTTTTTGCAATGTCTAGTATTGTAAATCCAGCATATATAGGTTTATCATAGACAATTTTGTTTTATTCATTTCTGCCGCTATTAAATTTTCCGAAAATATGGATACATTTTAAAATTTGGTTTAGCGACATAGGATTCGGCCCCCCAGCTATTACTGTTCTCCCAATGGGAAAGTAGTTTAATATCTTTCGTTTTCTACGTTTTCCATAGTTTTACCGAATACAGAATTATTTAATAATTTAAAAGAATCTTTCTCAAATGCGTTGGTAGCATTATTTCGAAATTGCGTGTTTAAATTTATATAATTTGCCAGCCATGGTGCTTGGTTAAATTTAGCCACGCGGTGAATTTTGTGCAAATTTAAACCATGTTTCAGACATTGTTTTAGAACTCGGTAGTGAATGACATATTTCTTTTTGTTGAATAAATTTGGAATTAATTTAGCCACTTTTCCATTGGGTGGTGTTATATTTTCTGGACAAAACGGATAGTCATTGTGTGAATCGTGTAAAGCTGTTGGATAGTTTAAATCTACTTCCAAAACATACCCTACATCAGAGGTGTCTGAAATTTTGTCTAAATTTAAATTTTTAATTTCATTATCATTTAACCAGGTGAAACCTCCACACGGTAAATATTGTTGCATGGCATAGCCATATAAATTAGTTGCATCTAAATATAATATATATGACGAGGGTTTAGATGAGTCGTAATTTTGCATATAAATATTGTTGGCAACCGATTTTCTTTTAACACAGACAGAGACTCCACCGCGAACCCCTTTTTTATAAAAAAGTGAAGTAAATCAATATTCGTCAAAAGCTCTAATTCAATATTAGTCATCTTGAGCATACTAGACCAACTCAAAGATGGTAGGGTGAAATATTTTGCGGCGTCCAACCCATATGATAAAAACGTTGATTTGCGGAACTTTTCAAACAGATCGGAAAAGATGAGGATATCTGATTTTAAATATATATCTGAATAATCACCCAAAGTTTTACAATCAAAAGAATTCCAAACACAAACAGCTCGTTGATAAGCATCATTTGTAATAGGTTCGTTAATTAATTGGTTGTAAAACTTTTCTATTGGGGGTAATGTCGTTTCATTTAATTTTGCAAAACTATCTAGATACGAATAAGGAAAAACACCTTTTTGACGGATTAAGTTAAATTGATTATCATTTACAAAAAATTTTCGAATTTCAATACAATCGTCATTAGTTAAATTTTTAGATAATTTTTCTAATGAAGTAGGCATAAATTTAAATGAATCTAAAAATGTAAGTCTAATATTAATTAATTTAGTCTTACCGTTTTCGTCAATTTTATCAACCAAAACATATTTTGTAAACGATACATATTTTCCTTATTTTTAGCAATCACATCAACTCTCTCTCATTCATTGCCAAATTTTTAATGAATAATTTTGAATCATAATTTTCTAAATTGAGGAAAACTATTTGAATAGTATTAGAATTTTTGAAATGTAGATTGCAAATTGAGTGAGCCGCGCCTCTATAATTTCCAGTCAAATGACAATGGTCCATAACCTTAACATTGGATAGTGTGAAAGGCTTTTGACAGATATGGCAAACATCACTTTGATTAAATTCATTAATTTCGTTTAAATTGAGAGCATTCATTGGTTTAATAGTTTTAAAACAATTTTCATATAAATATTTTACATCCGATTCTAAAGATTCGATGAAGACAGATGCTGCATTTTCGCCTCGATATGATTTATATGTTGAAAATTTATCATCAAAACTACATTTGATATAATATCCAAACGAATAAGGTGTGTGAAGATGGGTTTTAACAGTGTAGGATTGATTAGGGTTGGGTATTGCGGTAGATAGTGGTTGTAGCAAACTTTCAAAATCGGCGTAAATTACGAAAGGACTCGCGAGTTGATTTTGAATGCTTTCAAATTTTAATTTATTCTTAGGCACACTATTGCCGAATTTATCGATACGAAATTCTTTATCGGATGGTAATTCAGTGCAAATATAGCTACAGTCATGCTCATTATGCTTTTTTAAATCGTTTTCTAAATTATAAAACTGCAGACAACCGTCGCAGATAAATTTGGCTCCATTGCGATTGTTTAATTGACTGGAAACTAACCTCGACAGAGATTTTATTAAACAGTAGTGAAATTTACCAAAATTATCATCTGAAAGCAACAAATTTATATGTGCTGTTTGCTTTGAATTTGTGTAGTGATAAGGACCAATTACATCCATGTTATTAGTTTTTTCATTTTTTTGTAACCCGTAAACGTTAACACTGATGTTATTTAATTTTTCAAATTTATGAATATCGCTTAATTTCATTGGAAAATCTATACCGGTAAAATTTAAAATTTTTGAAAAGTTTGGGTATGAACTCGGCATAATATCATGACTTGTTGGTTTAAGGGAGGGGTCTGGGTTTCAGCGTAAAAAAAAAAACACTTTTTTTGTGATTTTTTATCTCAAATATCGATTGAGCAATTTTATTCAAACCTTCTATACATTATTGAGCATAGTTTTGACTATGTTCTGTAAATTTTTCATGCAAAAATATTAAATCATTAGCCCGTGACAGAGCTTCCCCCAGGACGTCTTGAAAAAAAAAACAATTTGCCGTGTTCACTGTAACTCGGCCGGAAATTATCTGAAAATGAAAAACCATAAAAATTTAGTTAAATTATAAACAAATCTTCCCCAACGTTCTCTGATTATTTTTTTTAATTTAAAATTTTTGGCGGCCATCTAAAGTGTGAACCGTTATTTTCGACTAAAATTTCCGCCATTTTGTGGGTGGAAACACCCTTAATGTTAAAAAAATTTTTACTAAACGTAGGGGAGGTATTTTATATGAAGAAAATGTGTACAAAGTTTGAAATGAATCGGTCGAGTAGTTTTCAAATGGCAGTGAACACGGACTTTGAAAAAGTACTTTTGAGAAAAACGCGTTTAAAGTTTATGAAGCAAAAAAGTGAAGAAAAAAATTTTTTTTTTAAACTTACACAGAATCATCAATTCCAGCTCCATACAGCACACATCCTTCAGCATTGTCGATGTCTTCAGCCTGTTTTTTTTTTCAAGTCTTCATTTTATTCTGGCTTCTTTACTCTGCTGCACAGCTTGGAACTCGGCCCTATCAATGCGATTGCTGTCCGTAGATGATGCATACTCGTGAGCGCTTGGGCCGACACTGACGTCCATGTCAGACAGAAAAGTTAGAAGAGCACCAGCACCTTCATTGAATGTGTATGCAGCTACATAAGATGCAAATTTAACAATTTGTCTGCTGCCAGATAATTTTTTCGGTGCAATTCTCCAAATCAGCTGGTTCAAACTTTCGTTGGCATTTTGAGTAAAACCTCCAAGACACCTTTCTAGAAGTTCGTCTTTACTCAAATCTTCATAAATCGGTTTGATCGCTTCTATGACATCTTGTGGAAGTGGAGTGTAGTCATGATTGAAATTTTCCACTCCTGTTGTGGCCAAAGCTTTTTGATACGAACACCACGAGTTCTCACCGCTCATGCACTTATGGTGTTGAGGGTAATCGTCTGTTGACTGCTGGTGGTAGAACGTTGCCCAGATTGCATTTTTTCATTCCTTCTAAAGAATCACAATTATGTCTGATTGCTGCTCCGTAGTATCGACTCAAATTATCAATGACTTTTCCAGTGAGCTTTCCTTTGCCACTGAGTAATTTACTTTGTCTTGTTTTACCAGCATTTTTTCCGGTTTTTACAACTTTATGTTCAACAGTTTTATTTACTAGATCACGTAGACGTTTACCCATTCTTTTGCACGTGACCTACACATTCTTTTTTATTTATAATAAAATTTTCACCATAAGGTTTAGCTTTTACTAAATTGCCGTAAGTTTTACTATCTCCGTCTCCAATATAGTTGCTGATTTTCGCTCCGTATTTTTCTTCTGATCGGCGAAACAGTTCGATGACAGCATTTACTTCCATGTTACCTGATGGTCCGGTGTGATTTGCTTGGCATTCATCTTTTCCAACATGTTCTTCGTACCAATCTTGAAATTTATCAGTATTTATTTGATTTTTCCATAATTTGCAAGCCTGGCAGTGCGAACTACTTACGAAAATATCGATAACTTTTCCAGACCAATATCCAATCAAGGAAGTGACGCCAAAGGAAGAGCTAAAGCCTTGCTTCTGCAACGTGCCGTCACCAGAAACTGCTAACCCCAAGGTACATTAGGTTTGCTAAACCCAAACCTAATGTACGCATTACAAAGGCAAAACGAGTGTTGATTTCATAGCGATGACCAGTTTTCTCACTCGACGGTATAAAGCGTGGATCACAATTTGTACATTTGACTTGGATTTGGAAGCCAAGTCCTTCTTTTTTTTACAGCTCTTGAACTCGATTGAACCATCACACTGAGCACATTTTACTAAACTTGCGATGGTTGAAAACACAAGCAAAAATCTATGATTCTAAAATGTTTTTCAACATCTTCCGGTACAGTAGCACTCGTATTTACTTTTATTTCGGGTTTGATCATTTTTTTGGATCGATCGACAAATAGGTCCTTCCACTTTGAGGTTCTTCTCGCGAAATTTTACTTACTCTCGGCATTTTTGCTCAGGAAATTTTTGGAAAAAATAAAATTACAAGTGCACGGTCGAACGTCTAACCACTAACTGAAGCTCGTTTCTTTTTTTAAAATAATGTAGTGTATAGTAAACATACAAATATAAAATATATCTATATGGTTTTAGTTACCTGGCTTTACTAAATGAAATATTCTCTCTCTCTTAGAATATCTAGCAGTGATTAGTAAAGCGCCATCCCCATCGCCGCCAATTCCATCAAATACGCAGCAGGACCCTTTCAATTTAAGCAGCTACGTGGATGATGTGTTCAAAAACCTATCGCCACCCTCATCACCATCTCCATCAAATACGCAGGAGGACCCCTTTAATTTAAACACGTACGTGGATGATGTTTTTAAAAAACTAGTTGGTGCTGATGATAATATGTTGGATCAGGACAATGATGAGTTTTGTGAACATTTTAAAACATTAGTGATGAACAATTGAATGCGTTATGGACCCAAAGGTATTTGCTTGATCACGAAAAGAAAAACATTAGAAAAAATATTTCAAAACTTCGGGAGGACATTGAACGCGATAAAAAAGAATATTATGAAAAAGTGTTGCGGGCTCAGGTGAAATATACTGATTAAGGTGCGGAGAAAAACTTTAAATTTAAAAAAATTAGTTAAAACATTAAAATTAGGAATAAAAAAAATATTAATTTAAGTAATTGGTTTGGTTTAAGTAGTGATAGTTTAATAGACTAATTTAAAAATTAGTTAATACATTAAAATTTTGAATAAAAAATATTAATTTAAGTAATTAGTTTAAGTATTGTATTATTTCCGCGTTTTTGTTTAAAGTTAGTGAGTTTTTCTAATGAATTTTCAGTTGCTATTATTTCAGCATTTAATTGATTGAATTGACAGTTTATTAAACTGTTTTAGGATCTTGTGTTCTAAAATTATTGAATTAGCAATTAATTGTCTGAAACCTATTTCGAGTAGTGTGATATTATAGTAAAAATAAAATTTATGATAATGAGAGTGAATTTTCGCATTTCTAATGAAATACCCATTAGTTCGTATCGAGTCACTTCCAATGGAACCGTGAATCGTACTACTAGTCCCAGGTAAATGGGGATCCTGTAAAGAAATATTCTTTCTTAATCTTTTGATTTTTCTTACATTAGAAGTGGTAATATTTCCCTTAACAGTTTTACCTTCAATTGTGTTTTCATTTTGCTTTGTTATGCTTATCTTTGCGTACAGGGGATCTGTTTTGCTAGGTTTACTTTTTCTTACAAACACGACCTCTTTGTTGATTTCTGGGGTATCTTCTTTATTTAAGTTTCTCTTGTCAAGGATTGCTTTTTCTTTAGCGTCGTTTTTTCTGTATATTTGGTCAATAAAAGGTATTAATTCACTTTTTCTTTTGTTGTTGTATTCTTCGTAGACAGTCATATCTAACGCGAGATCTATTTCGTGTTATATCATAAATAATTGAAAAGGAGAAAATCCGTTGATGAATGTATTGATTGATTGTAGATCAGCGTAGCTGTTATCATGTGATTCTGAGGTGTTTCGTTCGGTACCTTTAATTTTAGGATTCGCAATTTTTCTATTATGGTCGAGTGAAATCTCTCTATTGGCGAATTTGAGTTGGGGTTGTTTACTGTAGTAAAATGTAGTTCTATGCAATGCAATTGACAATATTCCTTAAAGGTTTTATTAAAGAATTCTTTACCTTGGTCACAAACTATGCGTTTGGGGTAGTTGTGATGAGAAAAATAATGACGTAATTTGTTTAATGTTGTTAACCCGGTTCCTTCTTTTAGAAAGTAAGCTTGCGCATATCTAGAGAAGGAGTCGATTATTGTCAAAAATTTACAGTTTTGAAAAGAAAAGGTATCTATAAAAATGGTGTGAAAAGGTTTTCTCGCTAATAGCGGTCCTTGCAATTTCGTGTTGTACGGATGTCTTTCATATTTGGCTTGTAGGCATAGTTCACATTTGTTGATCTCGTTCGTGATCATTAGTTTCATGTTTGGCAAATAATACTTGGATTTGAGATGATTGTATGTTTGAATTCTTCCGGTATGAGTTTCGTCATGGTACTTCGCGATGGTGTCCTTCTGGTCATCTTCGTTGAGTACGTCAATGTGGTATTGTTTTGAAAATACTATTTTTGCAGAGCTATTCATGTATGTTTTACATAAATTTGTTAGTTCATCCAACACTTGTGGTTCTTGACAATAGATTCCGTATGTGACGTCAGGTTGTATGATTTCCTTTATCATTTGCGACAATTCTTCTTTCATATTTTCTTTTTTGATCAAGATGGTGTAATGTTTTTTATTGAACGGTCGTTTAAAGCGGATGTCATAATTTTCACCTATAAATTATACCATTTCAATTATATGTTCTTGAAACTCTTCTACAGACAGTCCCTTTTCAACAAACTCTTATAATACCACACATCTTTTTCAGACTCGGGTAAATCTTCGTTGTAGGGTGTCACAGCTGGATACTGCAAATCAATCTCTTTGCAACGTTTCATGAGGTCTTGGTAAAACTTATCCGAAATTTGTATTTAAACCATAAAATTAAAAGTGGTCGGATTTTTTCTAGGACAGTCTTTACTTGGAATATTTTCCTGCGGTATAGTCGAAGAAGTTGTCGGTTGATGAATTAAAGTATCCACTAAATGGGCACTTGATGAATTTTTGACTGCGATTTCAATTGATTTACGCAGTTGTGGACCTCTTACTTGATTTTTAAGTAACAAACATATTAACAATAAGCAATAAACAATAATAATTGATATTGTAATCACCTCAAATTTCAATTTCATATTAATTTATGTTTCATCATCTGATAAATCTCTTGTTCTACTGTCAGGTTTAGAAGTTAGCGATTTATAAAATGCGTGACAAGGTTCTCTAATAATACTCATGGTACACAACTCGAACAAATCTTTAAGTTTTTTTCCTTTACAGCTCATGGCAGGTTATATTTTGCGTAAGTTTTAGAGTTGATACATCAAAATTTCTTCTTAGTACTACTTCTAATTTTAAAAACTCACCATCATCTTCATCATATTTAAAAGCTGTATGTTGAGGATCTTTTTTCCTGAATTGAAACCACTTTATCTTGAACCAACTGATAGATTGTTCGTTACTGTCAATTTTTCTATTTTTAATTATGATTTTTTGAAGAGAATCAAAATTCAAAAAGGTATATTGCCCCATTTCTATTACCTCATACTTGGTTTTCTTATCAAATGTTGTAGTTTGTTTAAGGCTTGCCATTCGTACTGCAGATGGATCGTATACCTCCAAATTTTTACTTTTTTTTTAAATTTGTGCGTGTACACTATTGCATTCCATCTGTGAGTGCCCAGATTCAAACAACTGATCGATTTCGGGAATATCAAATGTTTGTACAGCATACAGAAACATTGCTGTCATATTTACATTTCTATTCTGACCACCACAAGTGTCAGAAAAAAGATTTATTGTTTTCCGCTAGCAGTTTTTTCAGAAAATCAAAGACACCGGAAGCTGTTTCGATTGAGCCACGAGCACCTATTCCCTCGTGCCACATATAACAGTACGCAATTTTTTCTCTAGACTTAGTATGGTAAAGTTGTAAATACCTAATTTCTTTCGATAAAACAGAGCTTTTGCTAAACTTTTGGTACAATAAAGTACAGCTTGTAAGTCGAATTCGGCTAGGTGGCATTTTCTTTTTAATGCTTCTTTTATATTATTCTTTAACTTCCTAGCTGCATCTTTGCCGTAATATGACGCAAATGTTCAAAATTCATGTTCAATTTTATTCTGCACCTTTTCATCCGCAGACATGCGTTCATATTTAAAACAAAAGTCGCAAATGTCTTTTTCTTTTCACGTGCCTATCTGTTTCCGGATGTTGGCGATCATATTGGCTATAATGACTTTGTTGACTGCAGCTCTGAAAAGTCCTGTTGTTGTCGTTGCCTAAACCACGTTCTCAGTCTTTGTATATTACAGGTATATCAAATACCTTTGTTGAGTCCTTTTACAATTAAGCATTACAGGTAATTACCGAATATGAAAATAAATCCCTTTTTGACACTAAATAAAATACAATTTTGTCATTAGGAAACCGTAGATAACTCAAAACAGCTATTTTTGTAGTTACGCACTTCCGACTCTAAACCCTCGACTTTCGAAGAATAGTATATTAGCAGACGAGCAAAAAGAAAGGAAGGAAAAAAAATTGCTCAGTAGTTTCATTTAATTTGTTTTGAAAAATAAAGTGACGAATCAACATGTATTTACATAACCTCACTAATTAATATACAGTTGCTAACAATATTGGGTATACACCCTATAAAAGCAGAAATCATTTCTTAATAATTATAATTTGGTTTTTAAGACTATTGCATCTTAATAGCTAAATGTAATTCAAGTTTTTGGTTTATATTATTAATCTAAAAATTACATAAGCAAAATTGTCACTATTACACGCGACAAAATTGAGCGTACGGAAACCTCCGCAACGGAAAGCTCTAACGAAGTGAAATTTTAACTGGTGATTCTGATACAAATACTTAGGTCAACGCCGCTATTCCCAGCTCGAAGCACATTTTCAAAAATATTTTATTAATAAATCAACAAATTTCAGGGCAAAGTGTTTTACTTAAGTATCTAAAATCTGTAAAATTTTCAAAAAAATTTAAATTGTGATAACATCCGATGTCGTCAAATATGTTGATAATTTATAAAACAGAAAGTTTCCTTTTTATAATTTTAGTAAAACAAATACCGCCATTTACATTGTACCAATATGTTCCACCAATTATTATATGAACAGTTTTAACCGTATTATAATTTGCTGTGTCTTTTGATCTAGATTCAAATCCTTTCTGAAAAAAGCGAAGATGCGCTCATGTGAGAAAGGCAAGTGGACTCCTAATTTACCCGAATGCGAACCAACTGAGTTTTTGTATTACGCCATATCGAAATAAGTAAGTATATAAGTATCACGTTTGTGGTATCACTAACTTTTCAGTTTATAATTTCGCGGTTAATGGTACCACTTTCATAGCTAAAAAAATTAAATGTGGAAATTTGTTGTGGGCTGCGCGTACAGTGGATCCGTTTTCGGACGAACGAGAATTCTATCCTTCACTATTGCCGATCACTCGCGTCTATGAGTCTCCGTCAGACTTTCAGTTCGTCGCGATTCGTCTGAAAACGGATCCACTGTACGCGCAGCCATATTTATTAGCTTATTCCTTAAAGTTTTTTATTATTAGCAGTACAAACGTTTCATTCGGGGACTATCCTTGGCATGTTGGAATATACACTAGGACAGAGAAGTATCGCCGTGGTAGTTCCATTGTCGCTCGGAATACTATATTAACTGGTATGTATACTTTAATCATGGCATGATGAATAATATATTACTGAACTTTTAGCTGCTCATTGCGTTGCGTTTCGTGACGACGGAGACGAACTTCCTCAATATTCTAATGTAAGTTATTTCATATTTTTTAGGAAACCTAAAACTTTACAGTACTTTACAGGTCCGTAAAATATTTGTACCTCAGAGATATGAAAAGAGGAATGAACTAAATAGTAGCTATTATATAGCAGTTAACAGATTGGATCATTCTTTCATGTTAACTTCAAGTATGCAATCAGTGTATATAGAATTACCTGAAGAATTCTCATATACCAACTACTTGATAAACAACAATGGCATTGGTAGTTTATACATCTTTAAACTCAACTATTGGATCAAAGAATGTAATAAGGCAAACTTATATGGTAGTTACGATACACATGAGAAAAAATACATTATTCATGGTAAGAAGCATTTTGATCTTTGATCTCATTTCTTTCTAATTATATTTTTCATGAAATCTAAAAATTTACCTTAAAATTCTGACTGTAAGATCAACCATCAGTTTGTAGTCAGATTAGTTTATTAGCTTCCACCATTTTGCCGATGATAACGGTAACGAATTAATTAGATTACATGAAAACGCATACCAAGAGATTATCTTGCTTGAACTCAATGTTATGGAGATAAACAGGATTGTAAACCTAACCTATGTATTACGTTGAGCAACTGCTCTTCAATCAAATCATTTAAAAACTAGTACCAAAATTTCTATTGGACTAAAGAAAGTAACTAATTTTATGTTTTTATAAATCTATAACATTTTTTCGAGAATGATTTTAAGCTATAATATTCTCAAATATATAATTAACCCATACTATTTGTAAAAATGCATGTTCGAATTTTTTATGTATTAATATCCATTTAAAAATATAATATTTGTTATATTTTAGGTTACGGGTTGGGATTACACTCAAGAATGCCAAGTTCTATCTGTTGCCAACAAGAAGTCCCCTACACCCCAGAAGCAGGCACCGTGAACAGCATGAGTGCCTGAAGGAAGTGGAGCATTGCCGCTGGCAGGCACAGGAGAAGGTCAAGATCTCCATCGATAGAGAGCCCATCGAGACGGCAAAAGCGAACAATTTCAACGCTATTCTCTGGCGCCCAACGAGTAAGATAGCCACCCAAAAGATCATTGGAACCGGTAATTGTCCAAATGATCAAGGCTGCCGAAAATGGGAGCAGCTACCAGGTGGCAGGTTGAAAGACGACGCCGTCCGAGAGTTCATTAGGATGGGTCATAGCATACTCTCATGATAAGAACGACAGACACGGCCACAGCAGCATGTCCGTGAGATGCAAAATCCACAGAAATGGGTTTCCAATAAAACACCGAGTGCTTAATGAACTTAAAGGCGTACAGCATCCCGGGGATATGGAGGCGGACCCAAAACTCTGTGTATGATAATTAGTACAGACAACGTCCTATGGCTGGAAATCACTAGAAGAGCTCACACAGGCTACACGAGACTCCTGCCAGCCTAAGCTCCACAAGATCCCTCCCCATAGAGGAAGCATATCCCTCGTCTACAAGCGAACTTCTAAACTGCGAGAAGAGCATACGACCTGCTAGCGGTGACGGCAAAGAACATTAGGCTAGATATTGAATCTTGCTTACTCTACAGACTTTCTAAGATAGGAAACCGACAGAATTGTGATTAACTCGCCACCCACCACCAAGGGTGTCCCAAAAAGAAAATTCCCATGGTCAGGTGCTTGGCGACATCTTGGGCGCATTAGACTTAAGGATATGCAATGTCGTAAGGGGTAGGATCAATAGTGGCGTAAGAAATGATGGTAAGAAAATCTTGTTTTATTTGTTTGATTAAAATAACTTTTTTGTTTTTAATTAGATTTTTAAAAGAAGAGAAAGAGCAGAAGGACACCAATTTAGCACAAAAAGAAAAAGAGGAGGAAGCCAATTTAATACAAGATAAAACAAAATATTTAATTTTGAACAAAATGTCGGGGATGAAATGAAGAAAATTAATAATAATAACTATGGTTTAGATGATGTTATCAAACAATTAGATGAACGAACGAATAATGATGAACATAAAAATAGTTTTGACCTTGAAAACTGAGATATCCGATTCCTTTATTGAAGATGAATTTATAATACATCGAAAAAAGATTAAATAAAATAAAATTTATTAAAAACAAAAAGTTGTAAACATAATATTCTAAACACATAAAGTTGAGTCCGTGACTGACTGACTGACTCACTCACTCATTCATAATTTACAGGGCATATGTGGGGTGGTCGTGGAGAGCTGAAATTTGGTGGGTAGGTGGGAATCGACGGGGATTGAACGGGAAAATTGTCGGATTTTAGGTGGGGGGCACGGAAGGGTCGAAACGGGGGGCGAAAGGGGCCGAAAAAATGTGGAATTCCAACTAGAAGGTCGAAATTTTGTGGGCAGGTTGGGGCGAGGGCCGAGAGCGCGATACCGATTTTACTTTTTTTAAATTTTTTCTCGGGCGCCCCCCACAACACTTCCGCTTTCTATTCGTTTTTTCGCTACTTCTTTCACAGTTTTTCGAAGATTTCGATTAAATTTGGGGAGAGGGTGTGGGACGGAAAAATGGAGTTTTTGTCGGAATTAACTTTTTGAAATTTTGCTCCGTTTTTATTTTAGAGCGCATGCAAAGTTTTTCCTTTGAAACGCAATGGTGGCTTCGTTTGAAGCCCGATCTTTGCGTTTTTGGGCTCGATCGGTTTGCCTCGATTTTAGATTTGCATTTTTGCAAAAAAAATGGTACGTCGCGCATCGGGAAAGTCCTCTTTTTGTGCCCTCAAGTTTAATTACTTGCGCGCCGCACTGTTTTGTACGTGGCTGCGCCGTTTCGAGCCCGAATCGAATCGCGTTTGCGCGTACGCCGAGAGCACGATCCCGTGCATAATTTTGTGCTCTACAACTTTTTCGATTTAACGCGCCGATTTTGCACAATTGCGATATACATTTTCAAAACGTCAAACGTCAGATTATATTTTATCGAATTAATTTGACAGTCGATATTAAAATTTCGTTTTGTATGAGAGCGAGAGAGACAGAACGAGTTTTTTAAAGGTTTATTGAATACTTTCGATTGTTTTTTAAATTAAACTTACACTCTTATAAAATTATATTTGAATTAGAAAATAGAGCATATTTTTGATGACAGAATTTTTTTTCAAACCTGTGAAGCCATGTCAAATCACGTGTTAGAAAAAGTAAGTTTAAGGACGACATGATATTAAAACAACTAAAATACACAACGTTTGGAAACTTGACATTTTCGATTCTTTTTTTTTTTCGGAATTAAACTTAAAAGAATACAAAAAAATTGAAAAGAAAATATAATTTCATTTAACTTTTTTAATTGCTCCAAAGTCATTTGGCGATGCTATTTATTAAAGAAAAATTGTTGATGACAGGAGTTATTGAATTTTTTCTCAAATCTTGACGCCATTTATCAAATTCATTCATTTTCAAATTCTTCAATCCAAATAAATATTCAGTGCCAAAAAAATTTATACTTCAAGAAAAACCGCGTGAAAAACAAAAATATGTTCAATTTTCAAAAATTTGGAAAAATATTTTGCTGAACCTAGCCGCAACGAAGCAAAACTTACTTGGAAACAGTGCAATAAATTTCTAAAAATGATTTTCAGTTTTGGGTAAGACGTCATCATAAATTTTTTAATTTTTTCCTCCCTTTTTCGTCGACAGAATCAGAGAGAAACATTATTTTGTTGTTATTTTAAAAGTTTAACACAGTCGGGCCAACATTGTGGACGAACCAAAAAGAAATTTATAAAAATTTTTATTGCAAAATATTCAGTATTAGTAGGAAAATAAATAAATCCCGCTTAAATTTCTTAATTTAAAATTAAATAAATTTTATTTTTCACGAGAAAATCGTAAGGGTGTGTAACCCTTGAAAACTTTTTTTCACACCTTTAACGGTGGATTTACGAAAAAAAACCTATGATATATAAAAAATCCTATTCGGTTAGAGGCATACGCAGCCGTTTTCAAATTAAATATTGGTGGGTTAGTAAAGAGAAAATATTTTTAATTCCTAAAAGTTTTACCAAACGACTTTTCCTTTTCATTGGAATTTATGAAAATTTTTGTAGCAAATTAAGGAAATAAACAATTGCCAATTAGTTGACTGAAGTCCACGAGATGTCACTACGTTGTCGAGAAAATTTGTTTGGGGTTTGGAGAGATTAAAAATATTGCATTATTCAAAAGTTAATCACACGTCACATCAATGTCGTAAAAGTGTTTTCCAATACTACATTACGTTTTGTTACCATAAAGAAATTCTTTTAAAGTGAAACCACCAAATACAAACCAAAAATTCAGTGTTAAAAAAAGTAAAACGTCAAGAAAAACCGCGCGGCCGAAGGCCGAGCCGACCAGAGGTCGGCGCCTCGCAGAGCTAGCAAGTGAAATCGGCCGAAAGGCCGATTTTACCTTGCTAGTTCTAAACACATAAAGTTGAGTCCGTGACTCACTGACACTGACTCACTCATTCATAATTTACAGGGCATATGTAGGGTGGTCGTGGAGAGTGAAATTTGGTGGTAGGTGGGAATCGACGGGGATTGAACGGAAAATTGTCGGATTTTGGTGGGGGCACGGGAAGGTCGAAACGGGGCGAAAGGGCCGAAAAAATGTGGAATTCCAACTAGAAGGTCGAAATTTTGTGGGCAGGTTGGGGCGAGGCCGAGGCGCGATACCGATTTTACTTTTTTAAATTTTTCTCGGCGCCCCACAACACTTCCGCTTTCTATTCGTTTTTCGCTACTTCTTCCACAGTTTTTGAAGATTTCGATTAAATTTGGGGAGAGGTGTGGGACGGAAAAATGGAGTTTTGTCGGAATTAACTTTTCAATTTTGCCCGTTTTAATTTTAGAGCGCATGCAAAGTTTTTCCTTTGAAACGCAATGGTGGCTTTGTTTGAAGCCCGATCTTTGCGTTTTTGGGCTCAATCGGTTTGCCTCGATTTTAGATTTGCATTTTGCAAAAAATGGTACGTTGCGCATCGGAAATTCCTCTTTTGTGCCCTCAAGTTTAATTACTTGCGCGCCGCACTGTTTTGTACGTGGCTGCGCCGTTTCGAGCCCGAATCGAATCGCGTTTGCGCGTACGCCGAGAGCACGATCCGTGCTAATTTTGTGCTCTACAATTTTTCGATTGAACGCGCCGATTTTGCACAATTGCGATATACATTTTCGAAAATGTCAAACGTCAGATTATATTTTATCGAATTAATTTGACAGTCGATATTAAAATTTCGTTTTGTATGAGAGCGAGAGAGACAACGAGTTTTTTAAGGTTTATTGAATACTTTCGATTGTTTTTTTTTTAATCAAACTTACACTCTTATAAAATTATATTTGAATTAGAAAATAGTGCATATTTTTTTTGATGACAAATTTTTGAATTTTTTTTTCAAAGCTGTGGAGCCATGCCAAATCACGTGTTATAGAAAGTAAGTTTAAGGACGACAGATTAAAACAACTAAAATACACAACGTTTGCAAACTCGACATTTTCGATTCTTTTTTTTTTTTTCAAAATTAAACTTAAAAGATTAAAGAATAACTAAAACGAAAATATAATTTTAAATAATTTTTTTTAATTTCTTCAAATTCAAATTTTGGCGCTGCTCTTTGTTAAAAAAAATTGAATATTGTTGATGACTAGAGTTGTTGACTTTTTTCTTAAGTCTTGACGCCACTTTATATTAGACGAAGGTCGGAGGCAGATAGGTATTAAAAGAAAGCCGAGGGTACACCCGTGGTAAACGAGTATATTTTGAGGACGTGAGGTATGAAAACATGTGTACGCAATGTCGAGAACTTGGAAAATTGTCACACGTCAAAATTTTGTATCTAACTAATGTTACAAATAAAAAAGGAAAAACTTATCATACCTCACATCAACATCGCACAAGTGTTGTCCACTACTACATCACGTTCTGATTACCGTGAAGAAATCCTTTTAAAATGCAACCACCTAATACAACCCAAATAAATATTTAGTGCCAAAAAAATTTATACTTTAAGAGAAACCGCGTGAAAAACAAAAAATGTTTAATTTTCAAAAATTTGGAAAAAAATATTTTGATGAACCTAGCCGCAACGAAGCAAAACTTACTTGGAAACAGTGCAATGCATTTCTAAAAAGGATTTTCTGTTTTGGGTAAAATGTCTTTTCCTTCCGTTTTTCAGAAGAATCAGAGAGAAACCTTATTTTGTTGGTATTTTAAAAATTTAACACAGTCGGGCCAACATTGTGGGCGAACCAAAAGAAATTTATAAAAAAATTGTATTGCAAAATGTTCAGTATTAGTGGAGAAATAAATAAATCCCGTTTGATTCAAAATTAAATACATTTTATTTTTCACGAGAAAATCATAAGGGTACCCCCTTGAAAACTTTTTAAAAAAATTACGTTTGCTTCTCACGCTTTCCACGGTGGATTTACGAAAAACCTAGATACATAAAAATCCTATTTGGTTAGAGGCATAAACAGCCGTTTTCAAATTAAATATTGGTCGGTTAATAAGGACGCTAAGGCAATCTGAATGGTTTACATCATTTTGGCCAAAATACGTGAATTTCGTCAAATATTCTAAAATATGACTGCACTATCGGTTAGCATTTCAAAAAATGGAAATTTATTTGTATTACACATTTAGTCGAAAAACTTCAAATAAAGGCACAATCTAATAAAAACTGCAGACTTCAAAATTTTCCTTACAAACTATGAGCGTTTTAGCTGAAACTTAAAATCATCAGTTTTGGGCATGATGGGATGGGCTTTCGAAAAAATGTTATAGCACCTTTTCATTTTAGTATTGCGAGTGTGTGCCGAAAAATTAAAAAAATATTTATTTTTCAAAAATTTGGAAAAAAATATTTTGGCGACCTTAGCCTGAACACAGCCAATGTTACTTAGGAAGGATGCAAATAATTGCAAAAGGGGTTTTTCAGTTATAAGTAAGCTGGCATAACTAAATTATAAAGTTTTTCGTATTAATTCCGGCCATAAACTCGGATAGAAACCTTATTTCGTCAGTATTTTAAAAATTTAACACAGTCGGGCCTACATTGTGGGCGAACCAAAAAGAAATTTATAAAAAAATTGTATTGCAAAATGTTTAGTATTAGTGGAGAAATAAATAAATCCCGCTTGATTCAAAATTAAATAAATTTTATTTTCACGAGAAAATCATAAGGTACCCCTTGAAAACTTTTGAAAAAATTACGTTCGCTTCTCACGCTTTCCACGGTGGATTTAAGAAAAAACCTAAGATAAATAAAAATCTATTCGGTTAAAGGCATAAACAGCCGTTTTAAATTAAATATTGGTCGGTTAATAAGGACGCTAAGGCACTCTGAATGGTTTACATCATTTTGGCCAAAATAGCGTGAATTTCGTCAAATATTCTAAAATGTGATGACACTATCGGATAGCATTTCGAAAGTCGGAAAATTATTTGTATTATACATTTAGTCGAAAAACGGCAATTAAAGGCACAATCTAAGAAAAACTGCAGACTTCAAAATTTTGGATACAAACCGGGAGCGTTTTAAATGAAAACAAAATCATCAGTTTTATACGTAATAGGATTGATTTTCGAAAAAATGTTATAGCACATTTTCGATTTAGTTTTGCAAGTGTGTGCCGAAAAACTAAAAAAATTATTCGTTTTCAAAATTGTAGAAAAAACGATTTTGGCGACCTTTGCCTCAACACTGCGAATGTTACTTAGCAAAGATGCAAATAATTGCAAAAGAGTTTTTTCAGCTTAATGTAAGCTGGCATGACTAAATTAAAAGGTTTTTCCTACTAATTCCGGCAATAAAATCGGATAGAAACCTTATTTTGGCGATATTTTAAAATTAAGCACAGTGAGGCTGACTTTGTGGGCAAACGGTAGAGAAATTTATAAATAAATTTTAATGGTTTATATTCAGTATTAGGGAAATAAATAAAATCCGCTTGATTCAATATAAATACATTTTATTTTGCGCTTCCAATTGTTTTCCTATTAGTTTGAACCAAGAACTTAGAAGGTAAGGACTGGTAACCCCTCTGTTAAAATGTCCAAAATGGTGTGCGCTTAACTGTACTAAATTGAACTAAACTACCAGGTGGCGTGGCTTTATTGGTGTGACCCAAAATAAAAGTGCATAACGCAATGTTGAGAAACTCGACAATTATTGTCACACGTCGAAATTTTGATTCTAACTAATGTTACAAACAAAGAAGGAAAAGCTAATCACACGTCAAATTATCATCGCAAAATATTGTCCACTATACATCACGTTTTGATGCCATGAAAAATCCTTTTAAAATGCAACTACCAAATACAAACTAAAATACAGTTTCGAAAAAGTAATACGTCAAGAAAACCGCGCGGCCGAAGCGAGCGACCAGAGGTCGGCGCCTCGGCAGAGAGGCCGAAAGGCCGATTTTACCTGCTAGTTAAAATATAAAGAAAAGATAAAATTGAATAATTTAGGTAAATAAATGTGATTCAACATTTATTTATTTAGGGATAGACCACTTTGCACGATCACTAAAGAATAAATAGCAATAATAAGTAACAAATTATAAATATTAAATTGTTAGTAGAATTTAGTAATATTAAATTATCGTTTTAAGTTTTACATTTAATTATTGTTTTAATATTGTAAATAATAATAATAATCACAAATAATAAAATTTATTGTATAGATAATTATTTTCTATTATACAAGACAGAAATTAACAATTCCAAATTTATTAACTATAAATTTGTTTACTAAAAGAACATAATCTTTTAACTTGTTGAAGATATATAGACACTTGATCAGGCGGAACCCTCAAAATTTTGTTGTATGTGTTTCTGAGTTTGAAATGTAACTCAAAAATATGGACAACAGAATTAAAAAAATTTTGAGGGTTATACCAATTGGCTGATTAATTCCCGTTTTCTGTACTCATAGTTATCTTCAACTTAGCGAACTTTGCGGTTAGTTCGCAGTAGGAACTAGCGGTTAAATTGACAAAGTAGCCAATCAGATGACAACAAAATAAATCAATCAATCATCTATCCGATTGGCTATTTCGTCAATTTAATCTGAAGTTTGCTGATTTGGAAATTTGGCATAGGTGTCGATATGATCTATTATTTATAATTTCTAAATTTAGGCATTTTTTTATATAATTTCTTTTGATAGTTTAAAATTAAAACTAATTCGTTGATTAACTGCCACGCTTGAGACAGATGTTGAAGGCGGCCAGAAAGATGTCCTTAAAATTGGCAGCCATGGTCTTGAGAGTCGCCCCTGGTATGCAGTTGGGGCACATGGCCTTGTCAAAATTTTCTGAAACAATTGTGAAAGATAATGTAATACACATATTAAAACAAATTTCGATAGGTTAAAATTTTTTGGAAAAAACGGCCTTGAATATTCATAATATGTTTATGTTATCCGACTTGGTAATTGGCCATTTTCAAATCGTAACCCCACCCAACAAAAATTATACTATAGTTTTTAACGCAAAAACTAATTTTTTAGGGTTTTTTCGTAAATCCACCGTGGAATGTGTGAGACGCGTACGCAATTTTTTTCAAAAGTTTTCAACCTTACGATTTTTCCGAGAAAAATAAAATTTATTTAATTTTGAATCAAGCGGGATTTATTTATTTTCCTACTAATACTAAACATTTTGCATTAAAAATTTTTTATAAATTTCTTTTCCCTTTGTCCACAAAGTTAGCCCAACTGTGTTTAGTTTTTAAAATATTATTAAAATAAGATTTCTATCCGATGTTATGGCCAGAATTAGTAGAAAAACTATAATTTAGTCATGCCAGCTTACTTAAAATAGAAAATCTACTTTTGCAATTATTTGCATCCTTGCTAAGTAACATTGACTGTGTTCAGGCGAAGGTCGCCAAAATATTTTTTTCAAATTTTTGAAAATTAAATTTTTGTTTTCACACGCTTCGTTATGCCCGGAGAAAGATTTCCTAAGTTGAGGAATGGGGTTTCGACCCACAAACCTTTAGGTCGCAGCTGTTATCGGTTTAGTTTCGTAGTTGATGTCCGCCCGATCTGTTTGGCACCTCTCCGGGGGTGATCCGACCAGTGACTACCGAGATACTCACTATTAGTGAATTGTATGTTGCACTGTGCATAATTTTTGCTTAGAACACCCCGTATATATTCCAATAACACTGTTTCAATGTAAATTTGAACTTAAATTTAAAATTAAGGAACTCTATGAGCAAAAACTTAATCTACGATCATAAATAATTAAATTATCACTTTTAAAATCGTTTTTGCGCCCTTATTTGTGAACCGATCGAGTCGAGACACCCCTCATTGAATCACACTTTTTTGATCTTTAAAATTGTAGTAGTTTCACCCCTATCGCCACCACCCCAAAAACCCTGGATCTTTCGCATTATTTTTCGCCGCAATTTGTCGACCGATTTTGACGAAAAATTTTCTATCGCGTGTAACTTTTACTTGTTCTTACTCTTGATACAACTTTCACGCTTATCGCGTTACGCGGGGTATATCAAAAGTAAAAACTCACCCCTTTTGCTCCTGTGGTGAAAAAATCCAGCACAAACAGTGACTTGTTGCTCTTTTGTTTTCTGTTTTCTTCTCTTTTGTTATTGGTAGAATTTTGTCTTTGATATTTAAATTTTTCTGAAATTGAAACTTAATAAAGTTGCTGATTTAAAAATGAGCTTATAAGTTTCTGATTATATTTTTTGTTTATTTTTGGAAATATTTTCTAGTAAATTTAATTTGGTATTATTTTCATCTGATTCTATAAGTTTTACAGTGTTAGTTAAATTTTGGGTAGCTTTGTGTGCATTTTCATTTTCTTTGAATTGTAAATTTACAGGTGATTTACAGGAAATTTACAGGTGACCAAATCTATTCAATAATGCATTTTTTACTTAATCCCACGTATTGAAATTAGAAACCACTAAAGTGTCTCTAGCAGCGTCAGTTAATTTCGAACAGCAAAATTCAAACAAAAGTTTATTTAGCGTACAATTTTCTTGGCCTACTATGTTATTTTTATAAGTACAAATGAATTTTTTGCATTAAATAATAAAATAAGATAAATTTTTACTTCCTCCTTCATATTTCGGAATCATTTCCTTAGCTAAATTTATTTCAGTAAAATTTGTAGTTTCCATTGTGGATTTATTTATGTATTTGATTAAAATTAGTTTCTGTAATATTTTCTGAACTATCTGAATTGTTATTTACTCGTATAATATTAATAACATGTATTTAAAATTATAGAAACATTAGGAAATTTCAATAAAGGAAAATAAGATTTATGGTGATGCCTAGCGAATTGTCGGTGTAGTTTCCTTGGTTTCTATAGTTGCGTACCGTCAGGAAGTCGAAGTCCCTCAGTGGAACAAAGTGGATCTTGCACCAATTTTTCAGTTCAATTTTCAATTAAAGATTTAAAAATCTCCGGTACTTCGATAGTGCCGTTTGGACATCCTGTTCGCAGCGCCAATTATATTTATTGATATCAAAATTCACTACAAAATTAATTATGCATAAAATCTAACTTTTATTTTAATTTTTTATGTGCATCTGACATTGTTATCTTTCTTAATTTACAAAAGAATGGTAAAAATCGCAATCAGGGTTGACGAACTCTCGCCAAATAGTCATTGGTTCTGGTATCGGCTTTTTGTATTATGAGATGTGATTACAACAATTTAAAATTTTGACGTATCCACGTAACATATATGATAGAAACGGTCTTAAAATGCGATTTTGACGTAAATACGTCTATAAAATCGTTAGAATGTTCAAAATTAAATAAAATTGGTAGCGTCAGAAAACTCGAACTTGAAAGTACACTTTTGCTAAAAAATTGCTTTACCAAACGAAAGAGCACTAAAATTCAAGACTTTTAAAGTCAGGATGGTCCTTTAATAAGACCACAAATTAAATTTGAAATTAACATATTTCCATAAGAAATACATGTAAATGTATTATTGCGCAACATTACGTCATTATTGTGTCCATTCTATCAACGGTGCGTGTGCTGTGTAGGTGGGTCAACACCGATTTGGTGACACCGTAGAGAGTAGACGTGTTTTCGTGCTTCGACTTTTGAGAGAATTTTTCAATACTTTTATAACAAAGCATCACTTTACAGTACTAAATGGAAAGAGTAGTGATAATCAGCAATCAGTAGTGATAAATAAATGAGGTAAAAGTGGTTAAAGTAATTAAAATGCAGTGATTGTGCCGAAACAAGGTAAGGGCGACGATTTCATAGTCCTGGTGGTAGCCACGTCTGCAGAACCCCAAATAGCAATATTTGGAGTTTCCCAGGGGGGCGCAAGCTGGGAAAAATTAATAAAATCAATCAGTTTTCAGAATTTATTTGCAGTTACGATACACGTCAAAATTTAATACAAGGTGATCGATCACTCACATAACTTCAGATTATTGTGGAAACCAACACAAATCGAACAAGTGCCTTTCAAAGATTTGTTGTATTATTATTAACATGTGCAATTACAGAAATTCGAATTGTACTGCCACTAAAACGTACGTCAAGATTGTAGATAACATCTGAAAGTAAAACATGACTTGGATTAATATAGAGCTTTTTTTTATTTTATAGTCAGTTTAACAAATCCAAAATATTTACTTACAGTTGGAAATAGTTGCGTATCTACGGGTAGAATCTCTGATGCTTTTATATCTTGAGGATATTTATTAACAATAAAGAAGAAGATTTCAAACTGAAAAATAACATGTAATACTTTTAAAGATGAATTGTATTACTTATGCCCGATTTCTTCACCTAGAGATATCTATTAGATAATCTATCTATAAGATAAATTAACAAAGTAGCCAATCATATTTCTGATTATTTTGTTTTGCTGCCTTCTGATTGGTTACTTCGTTAATTTATCTATTAGATAGGTCATTTAAGAGATATTTCTAGGTGAAGAAATCACGAATTAGTTGTGTAAATTTCTATACTAAATTTATGTAAAGATAGAACAAACCTGTAATTTTTCAGCAGCATTTAGTTTACTTAAAGGAAATTTTTGCAATATCCCGAGTATTTCATCTTTCTGAAAAACATAATTACATTGATTTCTGACAAATAAAATTTTTCTTTAAAAAAGTTTAATCAGTATATGCCATATAGTCTACACCAGCGATTTTCGCATCTAATGTAAAGCATTGTACACTGTGGAATAAAGTTAAATTGTTTTCAAAAAAAGTGTAATTCTTCTTTTAAAGATTTTATTTTACAACCCTGCAGCGCCAGGGATTGTTCTTTACTTTGTAGATGCTATTGGCGGTGTTATTTTTTTTCAAAATTTATTTTTGCTTTCATATCGTATCAAGCAATTAAACGCTCATTGCTTTGCTCATTGTTTGCTTGTGCATAATAATGTGTATTAAAAAAGTTTGAATATTTTTTTATGTTCTAAATCGGATAAATACTTCATTGTTGGTAAACAAATATTTAGACACTTCCAGGATCGATAATATATTTCCTTCAAATTTTTTAATAACAATGGACCATCGATTAATTACCTTAATTGAAGTCGGCGGTTCCAAAGATTTTTGGCACATTTCAAATTCAAATTATTAAATTGATATTACAAATTGGAAAAACTAAAAAAACTGTCAATTGCAAGTTTGGTGTGAGATAAGGCACCGCACGTGATATTTTTCATTACTATAACGAATAATTTGCAAGTCATATTGCAGCATTCCAACGGACCAACAAGCTAATCCTTCCATTGGTTCTATGAAATTGTTTAATCGCTAGATGAAAAAGTGATAATCAGTTATGATTTCAGACTATCCACATAAAGTTTTATTTTAGTAATAAAATTACTAAACTAATAGTACTACATAATATGTATATAAAATATTTAGTTTTTTATTAGGTACTTACCAAGAAGATCGCTTCAGCAAATTGAGCTATTGTATATCCTGAACCGCTTATTGCAAATAACAATACGGTTTCGATAGCCAAAAATCTAAAAGTAATTGAAATTCCATATACGACATTAAGTATTATTAAGAAAATACTGATAATGAAAAGATTAATCCATAGTTGATCAACAGCAACATCAAAGGATTTATGCAATCGGAAAATGCCTTCATTAGCTTGACTAATGCAATATACATGTCCGTATATGTTTTAAATAAATTTTGTGTGTTAACTAAGGGCAATGCAACTATGCAATTATTTTCGTTCGTAAAAGTCCAATTTGTCCTTTGGTGTATTAAAGTTTCTAAATCGATTTTAAGGAAAGTGGCATACTGAACATTAGAAAAATGGCAAAAATCGAAAAATAACAATACCACATAAAACATTCCCATTACAGCATTCAAGGAAATAAATATTCCAAGCTTCTCAATTATATTGCAGTTGGGTGTAAAGTCGGTAAAAAATATGCCTGGAAATATTAATAAATTCAACAAGAACCATACCATGAAACCTATGTATGTACGTAGTCGCAAATTAGTAATAATATCCGTCGTTAACACACAATGTGATGTAAATTTGTGAAAATCTTTTAACATGCTCTCAAAATAGATTAGCACCCTATCCATTTTTGAAATTTAACTAAGCACTGCATAATTAGCATAATACAATTTCGTACACTAGTAATTCAGGACACAATAGTAGCAAATCGTGTAAAAATTCTTATTTTAATTTTTCTAAAAATTCTCACTACGCCAAAGTAGTGAGAAAAACATATTGTAATTATAGATAAAATTGCAGGAACTGCCTTTAATTTCAAAACGTTGGTTCTTTTATTGGAACTATTACGTTGTTTGCATGATTACAAGCTAAATTTGTTTTGATATTCCAAAGAAGTGGAAGTAATTCAATGGAAAACCAACAAAACAATGTAGACAATTTTGTGTTACCCGATGAGCCATTTCAAGATTTTCGTTTAAGGTATTACACTGCTTTGTAACAATATCGAATTGAACTGAAATTTTAAAAATTTAAAATATTCAAATTGATCAAACTTAAAATAAGAAAAATAAACAAATTTTATTTGTAATTACGGTGTGTACATAAAAGTTAATGACGAAAATCATATTTTATATTTGTTGATTGTATCAATTATTGATTAATTTAATTTTAAGTATTGGTTTAATGTTTAAAAATCAATATGTTGTGTTATTCGGATTAAAACTAGGATTTTGTTTTATTATAAATTGTTTAATAAATATTTTCAAGTTTTAAAATTTCGAGTTAGGCAGTTGGCTTGGTAGCATATTAAATAATTATTTGCTGCAATACTAACCTACACTGAACCAAATATGTGTCGTTCATTGTAAAAGTGAAGTATCTCCATCTAACTGAATTTTGAAATATCGAGCTTTTTGCAAAAGTAATGTGTCAAAAAAAATACAAGAAAACAATTAACGTCATCTGTGGTATTATAGTGCATATTATGGAGTTGGTTCATTTTTATAATGAAAGATATTGCTAAATTTAATTCTATTAAGTAATAAAATGTAAAATTTTAAAATGGAGTTGCACCACTTTTACAATGAGCGACAGATATGAGCTTAAATACAACGAACTGAAACTTTGCGTTGACGAAATCGTCCGTCAAAACTGCTCCACCGATGGCTTTCGTTGTAACCACGGTAACGTCTTCATTAAAATGCTTGGTCAAACGTTTCAACGAAAACAGATTCGTTAAAATTAATACGTTAAGGCTGCGAAGTGGAGAAAAAAATTTGCGATATGGAGAGTGGGAGGTAGAGTAGAATACATACGTCATTGGAGGTGTGTCTAAAGAAAAATGTGTAATGATAATAGCGCCAAAATAATGCGCGGAATAGTTACAAAAGCATTCATCTATGCAAAAATAGGTGGCGCGATTGTAATACGTAATATAATATTTTGTATCTTATCGTATGAGATAAACTTGACCTTGTCAGTTTAGTGACTCCAAGTTGAAATCTGCACAATATAATTTAAGCTGATTGTCTTCATTCATCATCGAAATTCACAGTCCAAACTGCCGGAGCTAGAAAGCTGGAATTTTGGGTGCACCTAGAACGACCGCCAACGAGTCGGGAAAAATTTCCCAAAAAACTTAAAAAGGGCCCCTCACGAGGGGTTCCTATTTTTAACTTTTTTATTTACCGGTCGATTTTCGATTTTTTGATTTCATTTTGTTCTCTTAATCTTTTTATTTGCATTTATCGAAAAAAAAAACAGGGTCGTCGTTAACTTTTAAGGGATTTTATCGGTTTGAAAGTACGGATTATATTTAGCAACGTGTAGGCAAAACGGCGGGCGATAGAAAGTCGAAATTTTGCAAGAACGTGAGCAAGATAGGTCTAACGACGATAAAATTTTAAAAACTTGAAAAAAGGGTACCCCGCCATTTCGATGGGGTTCGAAACGATTACTTATTTTTGCTCCTAATTCCGTTATCCTAGCTCGAAATTTTGATTTCTTTTTTTCTACTTAGTCCTTACGAAGATTGCGATACTTAACTGGAAAAAAATAAGTACCTTCTCGCTTTAATTTTTCTGTTACAAGCTCCCGAAGGTTCAATTTTGTTTCGAAATAATTGATTTTGCCAACGCTCTGCGCGCCGTAATTTTGCACCAAATTTTAATTTCAATAAACCCTCGGCGAGACAAAATTAAACCTACAAAATGGTATCTTGACATTTTTCCTAAGAGTACCATTTGTGCGCAATCACAATATACAAATATTAGAATTTGAACAATTTCGAGAAGGCATGCGGAACGTCGTAGATTCGCGCGGCCCTGCAAATTTATGTAAAACACAAAAACTATTAATTTTTAAATTACGCTAGCTTGCTAATAAGCTCAAATTTAATTGACTATCTCCCTCTGATGTCATAACTAGCCTGTCGACCAATCACGAGATCTAATTTCAAAAATGTACTCCAATCAGATTTCAATTTAGCGAGCATTTAAGGTGCCTAGTGAAATCTACCAATCACGAGTAAGATGATTAAATTACCGATCATTTTCGATAATTTTTTATAATCATGACGCACTATTATAAAGTTCTATTCCTTAATATACAAGCAAATTAATTATCGGGAGATAGTCCTCGGAATTTCCCTCTTGCATAGAATATTATCCTATCATTTGTTCTCTTCATACAATCGGCCCGTCGCGACGGGCCGATTGTTGTCGAAAATATGTAATCGAACAAAATGATCGATAATATTCTATGCACTTGGGAAATTATATATGAAAATCTCAAGTAAAAACAATTTACGACAATTTTTATACATTAAAAGTTACATTAAGAAAAAGAAATTGCGAAAAACCAAAAAACCTTTAATTATCAAACATTTGGAAAATAGTTATTTACATCACCAGCTGCGTAAGTGATTTTTTTTGGGCAAGGAGGTTGTTTACGGGCCGAGGCAAAGCCGAGGCCCGTGATCCTCCGTGGCCATAAAAAAGCTTACGCAGCATGTGATGTATTAAACTTTTCCTACTACCGAACTCAAAATTATATAAAAAAGAAAACGATTATGATGTATAATATTATGACAGTACCTATACTTATTATTGAGTAGGCCGGTGTCATTTCAAAATTTGTTCACTAGCAACAATTAACAATTGACATGTTTGTTAATGACAATCTCGAAAGTTTTTAAATTGTATCGTTAATTGAAATAATTTTTGATTAAGTTGGAAAATGTTTAGTGAAAGTGCAATTGATAAGGCTGCAAATATTGCTTGCGCCTCACTCCTGCCAGAATAACTAATTTAATTATTATAAATTTGCTTTTTTTTTTCCAGTCGCTTGTGATTTGACAGATGTCGATTTAATTAATATACGATCTGTCAAATTAAGTGTAACAAAAGACGATCTACTTTAATGCCCAGGCCGCGGAAGTGATCACTTCCGCGACTAGCAACGGGGTCCTCAAACGTTTCACTTTCGTTTACATGCGTATTATTACAATAGTAAATGTTAGTTACGGAAGCGGTAGTAGGAAAAATATTTTACTGAACCTAGCCGTAACGAAGCTTGGAAACAGTGCAATAAATTTCTAAAAATGATTTTCTGTTTTGGGAAAGATGTCATAATAAATGTTATAATTTTTTCTTCCTTTTTCGTCGACAGAATCAGAGAAAACCCTTATATTGTCGGTATTTTAAAAATCTTTATCGGCAAATATAACATCTTTCCACCACTTTTTATCTTTAGTTTTGTAGCAAATTTTTAGCAAATTAAATCTTTAGCAAATTTAATGTTTGCTTCTATTCTTGAGATTAATAAATGGTTTTCTTCTGGTAATTCTACCATGATAGCCTTGTTATTTGAGTATATTCCGAATTGGTTGAGCAGTGCAAATATTTAACTGTCAGGTCCTTGCGACGTTGTAAAATTTCCATAAAAACGTTCGAGATCACACGTATGACGTCAGAGGTGTAATCGGCTGACCGATTCATTTTTGAATTTCAAATTTGATTTTCTCAGCGCAGACCGCATTTAAAAAATTTTTTATTTCGGTTATAAATATCATTTGATGTTATTTTCAAGAATTAATAGGAGTTATCACTAAATTCGATACCATGCAACATCCCTATTCAATATAAATAATTGATAAGCTTCTGTTGAACCATATTAATATTATAATATTATAAATTACAAAATTGGAAATTTTGACACTGATTAATTATTTCCAATAGTATGATATAGTATGATAGTATGATTTTGATATATTTTTAATAAAAAAGCAATATTTTACAAGTAAATCAAGTGAATAATATTAGAAGAAAATATGAAAAAATCGATTTTATTTTTTTTACTATGTTCCACCAAATGGATAAAGTTGAAAATTTTAGCGTATAATGAAGAGCAAAAAAGGAGTTTTTGGAAAAAAATTCGTGAGTGCCATATGAAAGGAACATATTTAAATATAACGACAAAAACTTTTGTTTTTTTGTAAAAAAGGGTGGTTACAAAATTATAAAAATTATTTTTTAACGTCTCTTGTTGATAATTATTACCAATAAAATTTTTGTTAAAAAATATTCAGTAGAATAGTTACAATAAAATAATTACCGAAAAACACGTTTTATTTAATTACGTCGTACCCGGGGCTAAAATTTTCAGAAATACATTTTTTTAGTTAGAAATCGATCCACCTTATGGATTTTTAAAAATCGCTGGTGTCAGATTTTACATTTATCCGGTTATACCGTTTATATCAAAACTCTTTGCTCATACCTACGTATGCTGTAATGCGCAAGATTGAAGTTGTCAAATGTCTCCTATTGTTTCCCGCTTATTTTACTGAGCTCAGACACCAGCTGATTTAGATTTATCTTGAACTAAGCGCATAGATTATTCTGGTTTTATTTAAATTATTTTAACGTTTGCCTGTTGTTATAGCTTGACTATAATAATAGAAAAATAAATAGCAATATTTATTGCTACAATACGAATACGTGTGTATTCTAATAATTGTGTATAATAATTTTGTTTTTTTTAGGTTATCTTGATTATTTTAGATTTTTTAAAAGCATCTTTAAATTTTAGTTATTGTGTGATTTTTGGTTTTTAATTTTTAAAATGGCAAAAACATCTACGAGATCTATTCGCAAGAGAACTAAGAAAGCGAAAATACGTAAATATATAATTTATCGCAAAGAAATTGTAAAAGAAACTGTAGATTCACTCATAACGAATGTTATTGAAGAAATTGAATTCAAAAACACAAAATATTGCCATGGAATTTTGAAGGCCATAATTGATGATGCTGTTAATATTGGCTCTAATGATGTCAGTGATAACAACGAATACGACTTTCGATCCTTCATTCCAGAGGAAGAGTACACTTCGTAAGCTTTGTAAATTATGTTCTTATTGTACCTATTAATTAATTTCTAAATAATTTATTTAGGATTGAAAATCATGAACTGTGCATCATAAAAGAAAAGCATATTGAACAGATATCCGGTTATAGAATCGTTCAAATGGATTATTTTTTAACAAAAATTATTCCTATGCAATCAACGCATAACCTCCACTGCACTGGTGGAAAGCTAGAATTTTTTTCAGAAAAAAAGAAAGGTTTAGTTAGTACTTTCACTTTCAAATGCAATATTTGTGATCGAGAAGTTTGCGTCAGTACAGAAGACCCCAAAATGGAAAAATCCGAAGTAAACATGGCAGCTGTTTGGGGAACACTTTCCACAGGAAGTTCTTATGCTCACCTTTCGGAGTTTTTCTCGGTTATTAATGTACCAACTATAAGTGGAAATGAATTTTTTAATATTCAAAGAGAGTTAAGTGAAGTGAGTATTTTTTAATAAAATTGTAATCATTAATAATACAATATTTTTCCACAATGTAGTATTACAAGGAAAGTTTGTGGGAAGCAATGGAAGCGGCTGGAAAAGAAGAACATAGATTAGCCATTGAAAACGAAGATGTAGATCCTGATGGAATTCCGTATATTACAGTTTGTTTAGATGGGGGTTGGTCGAAAAGAAGCTATGGTCACAACTATAATGCTGCTTCCGGCGTCGTAAGTTATTATATTAAATTATATAGTTTCGTTTAGAATTCGTTTATATTCTTAGGCAGTTATTATTGGACGACGAACTAGCAAAATATTGTTTATTGGCGTAAGGAACAAATATTGCTCCATATGTGCACGAGCCGAAAACAAAAGTATTGCTGTAGGATCTCATTTATGTTTCAAAAACTTCACGGGATCATCCTCTTCTATGGAATGGGACATAATTGTGGAGGGTTTCAATTTAAGTATATCGATGCACCAACTTCGATATAAAACCTTCATTGCAGACGGCGACTCCACAGTGTTTAGTAGAATTAAACAAAACGTAGTCTATGGATCAGAAGTAAGCATACGCATAAATAAAGGGTGCGATAAAAGTTTCTTCATAATAAGTTAGCTTTTATTACTGTATATAACGAAATGTAAGAAAGACATTTGCTGAAGATGAATCAAGTTAAAATGAAATAATTTTGGTATACCTACAACTTTCATCGCATCTTGCAATTATTATTTAATTTATGTATTAGTTTTGATGCTCAACTTTATTTTGGTGCTGTTCCATATGTAAATACATAATATAATCTTTTACTTTCAGGTAGTGAAAATTGAATGTGTTAACCACTGCATCAAAAACTACAGTAAACAATTGTACCACATCAAAAACGATACCAAAGGAATACCTCTAGAAGCAAGAAAATGTCTTTCGGATGCTACCATAAAAAGATTAGTCAAGAAAACGCAGAAAGCCATTTACTGCAATGCTCATGGTGATTTGGCCCAGTTAAAAGATGATATGCGAAATACAGTGTCGTGTGTTTTTGGAAATCACGCAAACTGTCGCGAATATATGTGTGATTCTGTAAAAGATGTTACAAAAGATTTAACAAAAGTATTAATTACTTCTGGGTTACATCATCATATTTATGCTGCATTGAATATGGTTATTAGTAAAGGTCGTCAATTGATAGATAACGAAACAAATAATCGCGCGGAACTTTTTATGAGTATTTTGGCACGTTTCAATATGGGAAAGCGGCTCAACCTTATTCAACGAGATAGTTTTCAGATTAGAGCCTATTTATCGGCCATGCGGTATAATATTGGACAAAATTGGCATCACGATTCTTGGAAGAAATGTTTCAAAAAAAGTCCTGGAAAAGTTTTGAAGAAGTACATGACCCAACAAACACAGAAACATGAAAAAAGAAAACAACAGAAACAGGAAAAACCTAAACACGTTAAAAGATTAAAATTTTCAGCCAGTGATAAAGTCAAAGTTGTCGAAAAAGATTATGGCGCCAATATTGCAGAAATTAATTTATCATCTGAGGAAATTCAAGAAGAGACAAATAAACTCGTCTTACAGTCTCGCTTGATGAACAAAAGGAGATAGCTCAACAAACTATTGGACAATTTGATAATCCCAAATTTATTTCTGAGAAACTTAATTGTTTGACGGCTTCAAATTTTGGTGCTGTAATTCATAGGAGAGCCACTACGTCCTGCAATGCTCTTGTAAAAAGTATTTTGAAACCAATAGCTTTCACATGCACGGCGGCAATGGATTATGGAAAGAGGAATGAAATTGTAGCAATAGGTAAATTCCAAGAATTGACTGGTAAAGTTGTTTCTTCCGCAGGTTTATACATTGATGTTCTAAATGGATTTTTGGGTGCTTCTCCAGATGGAATAATTAGTGAAAGTGAAATAGTTGAAGTGAAATGTTCATATAAAGTTGCTCAACTTGGTATCACTTTGGAAATGGCTACTCGAAATAAGCAAGTATCTTATTTGGAAATAAATGAGTTTGGCAAAATACAACTGAAGCGAAATCATAATTATTTCTATCAGGTAGGATAAATAATTTGTTTCCTCTTTTTTAGTATTAAAAAATTTTGTTTTAGGTTCAGGGTCAATTAGCAATTGTAGGTGCCCAAAGTTGCTTTTTTATTATATATACTGGTGATAAAAATAAGCTGCATGTGGAAGAAATTCAATTCGATGAAGTTTTATGGCACACTGTTATGCTTCCTAAATTGAAAGAATTTTATATCCACTGCATTGCTCCCAATATTATAGAAAATCGACCAGCACGTGGTCTTAAATGTAAAGAGCCTGTTTCTGTCATTGAAGCACAGGAAAAAGTTCAAAACAAGCAAAGAAAAAAAAAGGAAAAGAAGATATAAACCTGTGCATTTATCCCTTTTAGTTCACGTGGTGGACGTGTACCTGTTAGGATTCGGGCCAGAGCCTTAAAACTCTTGTGCTAAGTCTGTTTTGACACGCTAGGTCTGGCTGAGACTTAAAACTCTTTGTGCCTGGCTGGGACTTAAAACTCTTTGTGCCTGGCCCTGTGTCAATGAATCGGGATGACGGCCACCATGGGGAAATCAGAGGAATCAGGCACCCACGTGTAAATAAAAAGTGCCAGCACCACAATATTTGAAATTTTTTCGTTTCAATTTTTTTTACTTTCCCAAAGGAAAGTATTTTAAATTGGAAGTGATTAGTATTTTCATACAGTTCTAAATCGTTTATTAATTTGTAAAATAAATGTTTTTAAAAATTTTTAGTTATTACGATAAACCTAGCAGTGAATGGGAAAGTCATGTGATGTCACACCAGATTTTTCCAAATGTCAGAAATCTAGTATATGTCGATGAGGGTTTGTCAAAACATGTCATTTAATTTATATCAAGTTTTCCCAGTTTTTTGTAGTTGCACTTGTTACAATTCTTTTAGGGTTATGAAATAAGTAAAACACGATCATGTTAATTATTGATAATATGTATATTTAAAAGAATAAAAACAAAATTTTAACAAAATAAAAGAATTAATTTATTTTTTATTAGTAAAAACGAATTTTGCCTGCTGTCTTGAGATAGAACGCCGTTTGTGTGACGGGCTTCGGGATGAACGCCGTCGAGACGTCGACGGACGCCGTCTTCCGGACGACACGAAAGGAGACTTATGGTTTCTCAATCTGAACCGTAGATTTTTGGTCCTAGTGGGATTCTTCTTTGATTTAAATTTGGTACTTGATTGGTTTTCAATTGGATTGGTGGTTGATGGCGAGGGTGTGGGGGAAGCGCACGGGTAAACTGACCCCAGCAGCTATTTCTTCAGACATTTCTAAAATAAAAATCGGATGTAACCATGCCTACGACTTTTTCGTACTTTTACTAAATATTAAAAAGAAATATTTTTAATACTTGAAAGAAAAAGAAACTTTGAAAATTCAGTGCACATTTCTGAGTAAATTTGAAACCCAAAAATAATATTTCTAATTATTATAGTTGTATTTACAAGGAGATCAATAAGTTCGGTAAAACGGTATAACAGAATCAAATAAAAGCCAGCTTTAAAAATGAAAGTTTGTTTTAATTTCTAAGGGTATTTTTGAACATTATTTGTAAAATGACGAAAACTCCGCCCTGATGATTTTATTATGTTTTGAGAGTTTTGTTTTCAATCCCCGTAAAACAGTTATTTTAAAAACTTTTCTACAAAAAAATTTGAAAGAAGGAAATCGTAAATTAAAAATGCGTATTCTTTGTATTAGGTAGGCAGTGAAAATTTTATTTTCTAATGACGACGATAGTAAAATTATCAGATTGTAGGTATAAAACTATGTTTTATTACATTCATTTTCACTACTTAATATTCTAGCAATTTTCAATTTCCGACCAGGAAAAATATTAAAAGAATGTGTTTTACGTATCAACTATTTTGCTTCTTAATTGTAAATTTAGAAATTTTAAAATAGTATTTATTACGTTAACGACAAAATATAATCATAATACAAATATGCACTTACTTGTAAGCAGATTGTAGATCGAATAATGTAAAAATCACTGATAAAAATTATTCAACAAAGAAAAAACACAAACAACAAACAATGACATTTACTCCGCCACTTTTATTTTCGTTGAGATAACGAAATGAAAATATAATAACTGCAAGCTGAAGCGCGTCCTCTGTCCGAGTAAAGCTACATTAAAATTTAATAAATATTACAGTTTCCTTAGCAATTCGGCTGCAAATAATTTTAAAACCTTGAAATTTAAAAATTTTTTACTAAATGATCAACAAAGATCTTTAAGTGGGGCGAGTTTTTAAATGTTTTGGTTTTGTTTGAAAGATAATATATTGGCGGTTCCCCTAACGGCATTTTGATGATCATCAGGTTTAAAACGGCGTCAAAATTAATAAAATCGGTGTAAAATTGTAGTAACAATTTTTCGATGATTTTCAAACTATTGTATTTTTAAAAGTAATTAACCGATCAACTAGAATTTTATATTAGGGTCGCCGTTGAAGTTTTATGTTTCGAAAAATTAAAAAAATTAAGAAATTCTTATTATTTTTGATCTATCTTGAACGATGTTTCGATTTTGTTCCCTATCCTTTGCCATATACGCGAGCTATACACTATAGGCAACTTTAATCTCAGGACGGCCCCTTAAGTTCTTTTATATAAAGAACGCCGATAAGTTTCTGATGACTGCGCTTCATTAACATAAAAATTATCGGTACCTATTTAATTTAACGTATATTTTTTGTAATTTTACGGATAAAGATATTAATTTAAAGATATTTAGTAATTAATTCAAAGAATTATATACTCTGTTACAGTTATCCTCGTACATTATTCTTACGTATATTTTTCGAAGTGTAACGAATAAAATTGTTCTTAGTGGACAATAAAATTGGACAGAAAATACCAAAAATGCAAGGATAAATCTTTTCACGAAAATATAGTTGATTTTTTATTTAATAAAAATATGACCATAGATATGACAACTATGTATTTGATGTTTTGTTCACAATTTAAAATTAACGTTAAAACTCTTAAATTTAAAATGATTTTTAATTTCTAATAAATAAAAACCAACTGTATTTTCGTGTATAGATTATTTCTTGCATTTTTAATATTTTTTATAGAATGTTTTGACAATTATAAAAAACCTTCACTACATCAACGCCGGAACCATTGATTATATTAACATTATAATTTGAACTACTAAAGAGCTTTAGATTTAATAAATCAATTTTTCCTGGAAATTAGAGACAAAATTATTTTATTTATAGAATCATGTCTTTTTGAATTATTTCGCATTATAGGACACTCTAAGGTGCGTCACAAAAAATTTTACAGCATAAAGAAAATCAACAGTACTTATTATTTAAAAATTTATTTCAATTTATCGAATTCTAAGTATAACAACTTTTAAAATATTTTACTCGGTTTAAAATTAAAAAAAATACGTCTATAAAATTATAAAACATTAGAGATTCTTTGGATAATTTAAATTAAACAAATAAAATATTTAAAAGAATATCCTCTTAAAAATTGGGTTGGTGGGATTCGACGGGGATTGAACGGGAAAATTGTCAGGTTTTGGCTGGGGAGCACGAGAGGGTCGAAACGGGGCCGAAAAGGGTCGAAAAATATCGAATTCCAACTAGAAGGTCGAAATTTTGTGGGCAGGTTTAAATTTTTTCTCGGGCGCTTTCCACAACATTTCCGCTTTCTATTCGTTTTCTCGCTACTTCTTCCACAGTTTTTTCAAGATTTCGATTAAATTTGAGGAAAGGGTGTGGGACGAAAAAATGGAGTTTTTGTCGGAATTAACTTTTAGAATTTTTGCCCCGTTTTTATTTTAGAGCGCATGCGAAGTTTTTCCTTTGAAACGCAATGGTGGCTTCGTTTGAAGACCGATCTTTGCGTTTCTCGGCTCGGTCGGTTTGCCTCGATTTTAGATTAGCATTTTTACAAAAAAAATGGTACGTCGCCAATCGAGAATTTCTTCTTTTTGTGCCATCAAGTTTAATTACTTGCGCGCAGCACTGTTCAGCACTGTTTTGTACGTGGCTACGCCGTTTCGAGCCCGAATCGAATTGCGTTTACGCGTACGCCGAGAGCACGATCCCGTGCATAATTTTGTGCTCCGCAACTTTTTCGATTTAACGCGCCAATTTTGCACAATTTCGATATACATTGTCGAAAACGTCAAACGTCAGATTATATTTTATCGAATTAATTTGACAGTCGATATTAAAATTTCGTTTTGTATGAGAGCGAGAGAGACAGAACAAGTTTTTTTAAGGTTTATTGAATATTTTCGATTGTTTTTTTGTTAATTAAACTTACACTCTTATAAAATTATATTTGAATAGAAAATAGTGCATATTTTTTGATGACAGAAATTGTTGAATTTTTTAAACTCGACATTTGCGATTCTTTTTTCTTTTTTTGAAATTAAACTAAGAAGATTATAAAAAATTGAAAAGAAAATATAATATCAATTAATTTTTTAATTGCTCCAAAGCTAAATTTTGGCGATGCTGTTTATTAAAGAAAAATTGTTGATGACAGGGTTATTGAATTTTTCTCAAATCTTGACGCCATCTTTCAAATTCATTCATTTTCAAATTCTTCAATCCAAATAAATATTTAGTGCCAAAAATTTATACTTCAAGCAAAGCCGCGTGAAAAGCAAAAATAGCTATTTATGTAATGAGTACATAATTTAGGTCTTTATTGGACGAAGCCTATGGTTTATGGCAGAGCGAGCTTGCGAGCGAGGCCAATAAATAGGCTGAGTCCAAAAGCCTAATTATGTGCAATTAACATAACTTTATGTTCGACTGCACCCTAGAAGATTTTCTTTTACATTATTTGACGTAATATTCGAAAATCCACTTTGGCATTTATAAATTTTATAATTGCAAAGAGTGCTTTTCTATTTTCCTGGTTACTATAAGTATTTATTGATTTGTTTTAAATTGTGTGAAATTATTTCGGGTTAGCTAAAATATCGCTTCTTCCGACCAAGTCGAAATATTTGTACGAAGAAACTTACGTCTAATGCTGTAATTTACAGATGTTCCTTTGCAGCTACATTAAAATTTCAAATTTAAATAACACTTGGACATTAATTTTGACGTTTATTTCATTGACATCGACAGGCGGCCGTTTTACTTTATTAATAAAGTAAAATGGACTAGTACTATAAAATAGTATCTTATGGCTGCTAAGTGATATTGTAATCATATTATAATGCAGTCGTACATAAAATGTTTTATTTCAAAAATTTTGAAAAAAATATTTTGCTGAACCTAGCCACAACGAAGCAAACCTTACTTAGAAACAGTGCAATAAGTTTCTAAAAGTGAAGATCTGTTTTGGGTAAGACATCATAAATTTTTTAATTTTGTCTTCTCTTTTTTCGTCGACAGAATCAGAAAGAAACATTATTTTGTTGGTATTTTAATAATTTAACACAGTCGGGCCAACATTGTGGACGAACCAAAAAGAAATTTATAAAAAAATTTTATTGCAAAATGTTCAATATTAGCAGGGAAATAATAATTTATTTAGTTTTTTTAACCTACACCTTGTTCATTATTTTCGTAATTTATGTGAAAACGGTAGGTTTCCCAAAAAAAATTATTAGACCAACGTTGTATCCCGTTAAATTTTCTATCCGGTTTGGGCCATCAGTTTTTTTCTAAAACGTTTCGTTTAAAAGATACGGGGTTGGCAAGAAAAGTAAAAAAAATAAAACTCGGAATTTTTTGACATTTTTTCCCTTAATTTAATTCATAATTCGAAATCTGTTGATTCTAGGCGATAAGGGGTTATAACATAATTTGTAGATATTCAAATGCTCAATAGAAAAGCTCTAATCCATTAAACCCAAAAAATCAAAAATATCGGTGCAATGGCCGCTTGAAATCATAAATTGAAAAAATTGCTTTAAAGTGAGGTACCCCCCAAGGGTTTGGACTTGGACAAAAATTTTATTTAAAAATATGTCTTAGAAAAGTGTCATCTATCACCACCTAAGAGGTTCTCCACGGTCACGGGGACACCCTGTATATAAAAATGGATGTATGTGGGTGTGTGTATGTATGTTTGTTCCTTATAGACTCCTAGACCGTTCGACCGATCCCAACCAAATTTTGCACAGTTACTCTCTAGGACCCTAAAGAGGTTTTTCACTAAAAACCTGGACCGAAAAGCTTAATTTAAAAAAAAAGTGAAAAATTGCGGACGCGCATGAATGGATTAACTATTAAACTATATAATTTCAATTGATTTAATTTAGATTAGATGAAAATGCAAATTTATTTTTTTCTGTGTACCCATTTGCTATTGTATCTTCCTGTCCTATCCATCTGGTTTCCTGTAGGGCAGCAATTTCTGTTTCGTAACTGCTTAATTCCTTCGCCAATTCATTAACCTTTCCAGATTTGAGAAGAGTTCTGACCTTCCATCTTGCTAATTTTATTGGTTTCCTTTTCTTGTTTTTCTTTTTTATTTTATCTACTTTTCCAGTTGCATCCGCACGTTTTATTTCGTTTACTCATATTCTTTGCCTTGTCGGTTTCTTTTTCTGAAGTATCTGTCTGAGAGGACCCAAATACTCCGTTCTTCTTCTTTAGTTTTTTGGTGTTTGTTCCATGTTGCTTCTCAGCTTTAGATGAAGATCATTTCTATCCCATATGTATACTTAATCCTGTTTGTACAATTTTTGGTATCCAACTATTCCTCATTCTCCATTCTTCGTTGAGTCCTTAGCAATAGCCCATATCTTGTTTTGAATATCTTTCTCTTGACTTTTTCTTCTTTTAAACTTAGTGGATTACTTGCCAATTTTCTTATACTGTCGTTAAATTTTTCGATCGCAGTAGTTGTTAATTTTATTTGTTTCTTCATTTATAATTTTAGTTCTTTTTGTTTTGATAGTCTTGTTATACCTTTGGGCATCTTGGTTGTCCAGATTTCCAGTTATTGATTTCACTATCGATCTGGGTCCATTGATTAATCCTCTTTCTTGTCTCTTTGATAGTTCTGAATCCAAAACATCGAATTTTCCTTTTATTTGTTTTTATTATATTCTCTGATGTGTAATTTATGAAAATTTTCCATTTCTCTCAAGTGACCTTTACCGTTTTCGTTTCTCGAATATACTCAAATTATTGATTTAAAATTATCTACTAGGTTAAAATATTCCATACTAAGTGTACTATTTTAATTAAAGTCTAATAACTATCTTTATTTGGAAGGATTCCGGGGTTGTCATCTAGTTTGTTAATGTGGATGGCTGCGGAACATCTTCCTGCCCAGCATTTGTAACAATAGGTTTTCTTAGTAATCTCAAGCGAACCCGTTGTACCTGGTTCTTATTATTATTTTTTGAATCAGCCGTGTTATCATGAAAGATTTTTTGTATTCCATACGGTCCATCGAATTTGCCTCTAGTTTTTTCTCTAATATTGCTGGTTATTTTTTGCATATATTGTTTGGTTAAGCTTGAAGGCATGAACTTCCGTCGGATTCCGAGTTTGCACCACATCTTCTTTTGTTGCATAAATTTTTTCTTTCACCTTTTCGTAGATTAAATTAAATTTGGTTTTATGATCATTAATGTAGTCCTTATAAAATCTAGTATCCAAAAATATGTAAAATGGGTCTCGAGTATTTGTATATCTTAGGGTGATTTCAAGAGGGATGTAACCCTGTGGCCACATGAATTGAACTGTTGTATGCTATAAGAACGTATTTCATTAAAATCTTGATATCCGTTTCTTTATCCTGTGATCTCATGATTCGTAGATGTTTAATAAAATTCTAGAATGCAATCTTTCGATCATTCCATTTGAGGGTGAATTTCGCGATGTCGTAAATTTTTTTTTATTATTTCGTTTTCTCTTTCTGCACTAGGTTATTACTTATTGATAAATAAATTATAATTAAATAAAAGATGAAAGATAAAATTATTTATTGATAAATAATAACTGCATAATTTATTACCAAGTTGAAAATGAATAGTTTCTGTTGTTGATATAAGCTTGAAGTACATACGTAGGTTGTATATCATATTTCAGCTTCCTTGCAAGTGCGTTTAAGTTAAAATCAGTTTTGCTACAAATATTTTTTATTTTTGCTAATTAATTTAAAAGTTTGTAATTTTATTTGAAATGTTTAAAATAGTAAATAATGCAGTTTCTTTGAATTAATTTGAAATTAGAGGGTTTTCCTTTTAAAAATTTGTTAAAGCTAATATTTATTAATCTGGCATAAATATTAAAATAAAAATTTTGGTAGTAATAAAATTGAATAACCCGACGCAGTTAGGACGCCGACGGGTCATGTTATTGCGGTGCAAAGTTACCCCTTGTGGGCAAAGCTTGGCGGTTTTATGGTAATTAATGAAAACTTTAGTTAAACAGAATTTCAAAAGGAAAATCTTTGAAATAAAACAAGTTTTCAAAAGTGGTCAAAACCCAAAATTTATTAAATATTGTTTTTTGAATAAAATTCAATTAATTAGTATTTTGTAGGTTAAGACTATTTTGATAGTTAGGTCATCTAAGAACTTTTCAAGCCTGATTAAAAGACGTGAGATTTTGTAGCCGAAAACTGAACTTAACTTCACTGGATCTACATATGTAGACGTATGCAACTTTTATTTGAAGTTAGAATCAAAAATTAATAAAATCAAACAGTTTACACATTAGTTTTCAGAGTTTATTTGCTGTTACGATACACGTCAAAATTTAATACAAAGTGATCGATCACTCACATAACTTCAGATTATTGTGCAAACCAACACAAATCGAACAAGTGCCTTTCAAAAATTTGTTGTATTATTATTAACATGTGCAATTACAGAAATTCGAATTGTACTGCCACTAAAACGTACGTCAAGATTGTAGATAACATCTGAAAGTAAAACATGACTTGGATTAATATAGAGCTTTTTTTTTATTTTATAGTCAGTTTAACAAATCAAAAATATATGCTTACAGTTGGAAATAGTTGCGTATCTATGGGTATAATATCTGATGCTGTTATATCTTGAGGATATTTATTAACAATAAAGAAGAAGATTTCAAACTGAAAAATAACATGTAATACACTTTAAAGATGAATTGTATAACTTAAAAATTGTATAATGATTTCTTTACCTAGAGTTATCTCTTAGATAATCTACCTATAAGATAAATTAACAAAGTAGCCAATCATATTTCTGATTATTTTGTTTTGCTGCTCTCTGATTGGTTACTTCGTTAATTTATCTAATAGATAGATCTTCTAAGAGATATCTCTAGGTGAAGAAATCGGGCATTAGTTGTGAAATTTCTATAGTAAATTTATATAAAGAAAGAACAAACCTGTAATTTTTCAGCAGCAGTTAGATTACTTAACGGAAACTTTTGCAATATCCCGAGTATTTCATCTCTCTGAAAAACATAATCACATTGATTTCTGACAAATATTATAATTTTTCTTTAAAATAAAAAATTAAATTAGTATATGACATATAGTTTACACAAGCGATTTTCGCATCTAATGTAAAGTATAGTACACTGTGGATTAAAGTTAAATTGGGCTAGAGTTAAGAATCCCGAACTCAAAATACACTTTTCCCTATAGAAATGGCTATACCAAACGAAAGAACACAAAAATACAAGCTCTCTAAGGTGAGGATCAATCTTGTCGGAGTTGTAATAAGACCACAATTTAATTTTGAAAATTGCAAATTTCCCATAAGAAATACATGTAAGTGTATTAAAATGAAAAGGTATCATTCATTCTGTTGGCGGTACGTGTGCTGTGCCTGGGTCGACAGTGACTAGTGGTGGGAGATACCAGTCGCTCTCAGAGATCTGCCGCGTCAACTTTCAAACTTTTCGAGTTGGAGCCGCTTAAGGGATGTTTTAATGAGTTTAGCACGTGTCAAAACCGTTCGAGCCGTACGAGGGAGGGCGAGGGCGGTGCGAGAATAGGTTTTGACAGTGCAACCACCTCAGAAACGAATTCACACAAAAGTGATTTTTTTCGGAAATTTGTTGTCCGATCACAAATTTAATTCTTTTATTAGCTAATTACACCATTATCTTTCATAATTCGTTGTAAAAACAAGATTCTGGTATATTTACAGTCGCCACATCCTCTTTCAATTTTGGGGCGGGGTTACAGTTCAAAAAGCCAATGATAAAATTGCATTCCGAATTAACTTTAAAACCGTTTTTTTCAAAATTGTGTGAATATTCCGCAAATTTTATTTTTTATACGCTAATTAGACCCTTGTCTTTCATAATCCACTTCAAAATGGTAAAATCGATTCGGATTCTTAACCGGTCCCTTAAATTGTTTTCAAGAAAAGTGTAATTCTTCTGTTAAAATATTTTATTTCCTGACAACCCTGCAACGCAAGGATTCTTGCTTAATTCTGTGCGATCAGGAACTAAAACGTCAAAACCAAAATGATCTGGAAATATGAGGGCGCCACTACTGTAAAATTTCGGCTTTACAGGTGCCTTTGGCGATGTTATTTTTTTCAAAGCTCATTTTGCTTTCATATCGTATCAAGCAATTAAACGCTCATTGCTTTGCTTATTGTTTGCTTGTGCACAATAATGTGTATTAAAAAGTTTGAATATTTTTTATATTCTAAATCGGATAAATACTTCACTGTTGGTAAACAAATATTTAGACACTTCCAGTATCGATAATATATTTCCTTCTAATTTTTAATAACAATGTACCATCGATTAATTACCTTAATTGCAGTCGGCGGTTCCAACGATTTTAGCACATTGCAAATTCAAATTATTAAATTGATATTACAAATTGGACAAACTAAAAACTGTCAATTGCAAGTTTGGTGTGAGATAAGGTACCGCACGTGATATTTTTCATTACTATGACGAATAATTTGCAAGTCATATTGCAGCATTCGAACGGACCAACAAGCTGATCTTTCCATTGGTTCTATGAAATTGTTTAATCGCTAGATGAAAAAGTGATAATCAGTTATGATTTCAGACTATCCACATAAAGTTTTATTTTTATAATAAAATTACTAAACTAATAGTACTACATAATATGTATATAAAATATTTAGTTTTTTATTAGGTACTTACCAAGAAGATCGCTTCAGTAAATTGGGCTATTGTATATCCTGTACAGGTTATTGCAAATAACAATATGGTTTCAATAGCCAAAAATCTAAAAGTAATTGAAATTCCATATACGACATTAAGTATTATCAAGAAAATACTGATAATAAAAAAGATTAATCCATAGTTGATCGTCACCAACATCAAAGGATTTACGCAATCGGAAAATGTCTTCATTAGCTTGACTAATGCTAGGTACGTGTCGGTATATACTTTGAATAAATTTTGTGTGTTAACTAAGGGCAATGCAACTATGCAATTATTTTCGTTCGTAAAACTCCAATTTGTCCTTTCGTGTATTAAAGTTTCTAAATCGATCATAAGGAAAGTGGCATACTGAACATTACAAAAGTGGCAAACAATGAAAAATAACAATATCACGTAAATCATTCCCATTACAGCATTCAAGGCAATAAACATTCCAATTTTCTCAATTATATTGCTGTTAGGTGCAAAGTCGGTAAAAAATATGCCTGGAAATACTAATAAATTCAACAAGAACCATACTATGAAACCTATGTATATACGTAGTCGCAAAGTAGTAATAATATCCGTTGTTAACACGTAATGTGATGTAAATTTGTGAAAATCTTTTAACCTGCCGTCAAAATACATTAGCACCCTATCCATTTTTGGAAATTTAACTAAGCACTGCATAATTAGCATTAATGCAATTTCGTACACTAGTAATTCAGGACACAATAGTAGCAGATCGTGTAAAAAATTCTTATTTTTTATTTTGCTGAAAACTCGCACTACGCCAAAAGTAGTGAGAAAACATATTGTAATCGTAGATAAAATTGCAGGAACTGCCTTTAATTTCCAAAACGTTGGTTCTTTTATTGGAACTATTACGTTGTTTGCATGATTACAAGCTAAATTTGTTTTTGTTATTCCAAAGAAGTTGAAGTAATTCAATGGAAAACCAATAGCACAATTTAGACAATTTTGTGTTACCCGATGAGCCATTTTAAGATTTTCTTTTAAGGTATTACACTGCTTTGTAACAATATCGAATTGAACTGAAACTTGAAAAATAATTTAAAATATTCAAATTGATCAAACTTAAAATAAGAAAAATAAACAAATTTTATTTGTAAATACGGTGTGTACATTAAAGTTAATGACGAAAATCATATTTTATATTTGTTGATTGTATCAATTATTGATTAATTTAATTTTAAGTATTGACTTAATGTTTAAAAATCAATATGTTGTGTTATTCGGATTTAAAGTAGTATTTTGTTTGATTAAGCAATTGTTTCCTGAAAATTTTCAAGTTTTAAAATTTCGAGTTAAAAAATTGGCTTGGTAGCAAATTGAATAATTATTTTGGTTATAATATATTGATTTTAGTAAGGTTGTAACAGTTCGATTTTTATTTAAAAATATTTTGAAACAATTACAGATTTCTATAATTTTCTAAAAGTTGCAAACCGATTCAAATTATGAATTTAAATACATTTCACAAATGTTTATCAGCAATAATAAAACGAACATTCATTCAATTGAATCTTGCCATTTGAAAAAGTTTTACTTGTTATAAAATTTTTGAGTAAAATAATAGATGCATTCCACGCCAAATCTAAAATTGTGTTAACCGACCGCAAATTTTATTCAATTTTGAAATTAATGAAATTTTTATTTCAATTTTTAATTTCAATTTTGAAATTAACATTCAATTTTAAACGCCTTCAGCGAAAACCTATTGTTTGAGGCTTAGGCCTGCATCATTTGTGCGCATACTTTGATTTTGTTGTGCTCTACCACTATTGCTGTTAAAAAAATTTATTTATTTCTTTGTTTTGGTAATAGAGCGTTTCACTATTTTGTGTTTTATTGCCTGACTGGCGCCCGATGTTTTCTTTATTTTCAGTTTTTGCCATCTTTGCATATTTGAGCAATTGACGCAGGTAAGATGATACCACAGTTTTATAAGAACCCACGAATCGCGTTCGCGCGACAAAAATAATTTGTTCTCAGGTTTACTTTTATAGCAACTTACGATCCGAATATTACCAAAGATCTAATTATAAAATCACGTCAATAACGACACTATATTAATAACCAATCTCACAGATGAAGATTTACGTTTTTCTTTATCTCAGCAGTTTGTTCGAATTTCCGCGAGGTCGATCTTTAATAAATATCCAAACTTAACCTACTTGTGGTTTATTTTTCTGGTGGAGTTATTTGTGTTCAATTTAAATCTCGGAAGATTAATTTAAAGCATAAAACTATCTTTGTATATTTTATGTGTTTAGTAAACTAAAAACGCCACAGGTTAAGTAGATTTAGTCCAAGTTGGGACGTACACCGAGTCGGAGAGGAGGTGTATAAGTAAACTCGAGAAAAAAAACACAAAAAGATAGTTTTATTTTCAGGCGAACTCAAGAATATACCAGCAACTCAAAATGAAAACCACAAAAATTTACTCCGGCAATCAGCAAACTTGCTTACAACCGCCTCTGCAATTTGTACAGCCGGGAAGCCAGCTACAATTACCCCAGCATCCTCAACCGACGCATTCTGCAGTGATAACCGGTATACCAGCCCATAACGCGCAAACAAACATTCCATCAATGAATAACCAGCACCGTACAAATATCATGCAGTCGGAACAACAGACACAGGTAACGATGGTGCAATACCCACAACAAATGCAAACGGGAATTCTTAAATACTGTACCATTCTACGGTCAACAAAACCCGGAAAATCAACAAGTAAGTGCACCACTGATTGTCACACCTTACCAATATTTGCCTGCAGGAAACAATATATATCCACCACTACCTAACACTAATGAATGGATGGTAGCTGGTAGTCGTAGGAAACGTTTAAGAAGCCCTGAACAAAACACCAGGATTTATAAGCAGAAAAAAATGAGCGATTACTGGTTAGGTAAACCCACTCAAACAACTAACAGTTTCTCTCCGTTAGCAAATGAGGAAAATGAAGACAAGGAAGATGCAGTACAACAGATTGTAACCGAACCTAAACCACCACCAATCTTTGTGGATGGTGTACAAAATATACAACCACTTCTAGAATTACTAGATACAGCAGCAAAGGATAGTTATACTATCAAAACTCTGTATGAAGATCAAGTCAAAATACAAACGGTAACTGGAGAAAATTACACTAATATTATTGGAAAACTAAAAGAAAAAAACTAATTTTCACACCTATAAACCCAAACAGGAGCGAAGCTTTCGAACAGTGTTGAAAAATTTGCATTTCTCTGCAGATGTCGAAAAAGTTAAATCCGAGTTGATGAAAATGGGCACACGGTACTCAATATCAGTAACATAAAACATCGAAGTACTAAAACCCATTATCTATGTTTTATGTTGATTTCAAGCAAAATGAAAGTAATAAGGAAATTTATAAAATTACTCGTCTTTCAAATACCATCGTATCGTTTGAACCACCACATGTTAAGAGGAAATTCCACAGTGGCAAAATGTCAAAGATTTGGTCACACCAAGAATTTCTGTCACAGGCCACCAAGATGTGTCAAATGCACAGGCGATCACTCGACAAAGGAATGCACAAGAAAAGAAAGAGGCAATGGAGTCGAAGTGTGTGGGTCGCATCCTGCTAATTATAGAGGATGCACAATCCACAAACAATTGCAGCAGCGACTATATCCAACACTGAGAGAAAGAAACTTAAAACCAAACCAAAACAATATCCCAAATAATAATAATGATCCACAACACACAGAAATCCTTCCCAAATGGTACAGCCAGGACTATCTTATGCCCAACAAGCAAAACAAACAGTACCTAATCAAGTCACTAACTACCAAAGTCAAGTCAATCAAACTAACCCGATACAACAAACAACCGACATCGAAGAGCTTAAAGCTATGATGAAAAACTTACTGAACAAATGGGAACCATTTATTGACTACTTTGGTCAATAAAATGGCTTAATGGCCGAAACACTAAAACTGGCAATATGGAATGCCAACGGCTTGTGCCAGAGAGCACAAGAACTCACTTTGTTTTTAGAAATGCATAGAGTAGATATAATGGCAATCTCGAAACCCACTTTACGACTAAGAGTTACTTAAAATTCCTAATTATGTCATCTACAACACTAACCACCCTGATGGAGCTGCACATGGTGGAACAGCAATAATCATAAGAAAGACTATCGAACATCACGAAATACAGAAATATCGGCACGACTACCTACAAGCAACTAACATAATTATTGAAAATAAACTGGGAAAACTAGTGATCTCAGCAATATATTGCCCACCGAAACATAATAACAAGAGAGAACACTATCAACGATTCTTTGAAACACTGGGAAACAGGTTTATCGCGGGGGGCGATTTTAACGCAAAGCACCAATATTGGGGCTCAAGACTCACTACCACAAAAGGAAAGGAGCTACTCGCAACAATAAAAAACAATAACATGACTAGTCTGTCAACAGGGCAACCAACTTATTGGCCCAGCGATTCAGCAAAGCTTCCAGATGTGATCGATTTTTGGGTAACAAAAGGAATAGATACTAGAAAATTTAGAACCGAGTCGTCACTAGACTTATCTTCGGACCATACACCCGTCTTGTTGACATTACATTCTCAAGTCCTCTTTAAAAAAACAACCGTCGTTATTTAGTAAGAAAACCAATTGGGAAATCTTTAGAGCAACACTAGATCATCACTTACATTTGGAAATGCCTTTAAAATCAGAACAAGACCTGGAAAACGCAGTTGAGTACATGACAAAATCGATCCAGAATGCGGCGTGGCTAGCAACTCCTGATTCAAACGTAACCTTCATTAAGGAGTCAACCCCAATGATAATCAAGCAAAAAATTGAGGAAAAAAGAAAAGCTCGTAAACAGTGGCAGATTACAAAAACACCGGAAGACAAAAATAAATTTAACAGGAAAGCTGCAGAACTCAAGGCACTACTTCTTGGCCTCAAAAATCGATCATTTAATGAGTATGTTGCTAAGTTGTCACCTACAGAGTCAAGTGACTACTCTCTCTGGAAGACTACAAAAAGACTGAAGCGTCCTCAACAACAGGTACCACCAATTAAAGGCAGTAATGGAAAATGGGCAAGAAGTAACAAAGAAAAAGCCGAACTTTTCAAACAACATTTTTCGGGGGTGTTCACACCATTCCCCTCTTCCCTTACAGCTGAAGAAACTTCTGAAGTCCAACAGTACCTCGAAGCACCCTTTCAGATGGATCTTCCCATAAAAAATTTTAAAGTAAAGGAAGTTCAACGTGTCATTTTCAATGAAATAAATCCAAAAAAGGCTCCTGGGTTTGACCTAATTACTGGCAAAGTGTTGCAACAATTACCACTTAAATGCATAAAACTTTTAACATTTATCTACAATGCAGTTCTACGGTTGAAACACTTCCCTAATCAATGGAAGGTAGCCCAAATTATCGTCATCCCAAAACCAGGAAAAAGGCTAAGAAGTGACATCCTATCGGCCGATCAGTTTGTTGCCAATGCTTTCGAAGGTGTTTGAGAAGGTTTTGCTGAAGCGTCTCAAGCCGGTACTAGAGGAAAAAACTGATACCTGACCATCAATTTGGTTTCAGAGGTCAACATGGCACAATTGAACAGGTGCACAGAATTATCAAAAAATCAGCAATAACCTAGAAGACAAAAATACTGCTCTGCGGCCTTCATCGATATCAGCCAGGCCTTTGATAAGGTGTGGCACGAGGTTATTACAAACTTAAAGTGTCTTCCGTACCACCTTTATCAAATATTAAGATCATACTTAAGTAATAGACACTTTTTAGTAAAATACCAGGAAGAATATACCGAGATTCACCCAATAAGCTCAGGAGTACCTCAGGGCAGTGTTCTGGGTCCGGTGTTGTACCTATTGTACACGGCTGACCTACCTACCTCTAGATTAACAACAACAGCTACGTTTGCTGACGACACTGCTGTACTGGCGTCACATGAAGATCCCACACTCGCCTCCAAAAATCTTCAGGATAACCTGGATAAAATTCAAAACTGGCTCCGTAAATGGAAAATTAGGGCTAATGAAGCAAAATCTGTACATGTGACGTTTACAATGCGTAGAGAAACTTGTCCACCAGTGAAATTAAATAATTGTACCCTAACCCAAGCTGATGATACAAAATATCTTGGCATCCATATGGACAGAAGATTAACGTGGAGGAAACATATCCTTACGAAACGCAAACAACTTGGAATGAAGCTTAATCAAATGTATTGGTTACTTGGCAGAAAGTCTCAATTATCACTCGAAAACAAAATACTACTATAAAATCCATAATAACACCAATATGGACCTACGGCATACAACTGTGGGGAACTGCAAGTAACTCCAATATTGCAATACTACAAAGATTTCAAAACAAGATCTTGCGAACGATTGTAAATGCTCCGTGGTACGTACCTAATTATGTCATCCAGCAAGATTTGCGTGTCCCAACAGTTTCTGAACAGATCCAAAATTTCTACAGAAGGTATGAACATAGATTGGAAGTACACCCCAACGAATTAGCAAATAAACTGATGGACACCACCGGCGAGGTACGAAGATTGAAGAGATTCAGACCTACTGACCTACCTGTTCGATTCGGCTAACTAAATTATATTATTTGAATCATTGAATTGTATATAATATTTTAGGAAAGCATTCATTGGAGTGTTTTCTGCATGACTTATACATACATCACCAGATTTACTTATTGTTTCTTTGAACAGATTGTAAATATAATTGAAATAAAATAAAAAAAAAAATTTTATGTGTTTAGTGAACTAAACATGCCACAGGTTATGTAGATTTAGTCCAAGTTGGGACGTACACCGAGTCGGAGGTGTATAAGTAAACTCCGAGAAAAAACACAAAAGATAGTTTTTATTAAATAAAAACAAGGGGTTTCAAGGGTCGATAGGGACACCTTCTGCGGCGCCACTAAGTTCTTCGAGGCGCCCGGCGGCATTCCTGGTTGATGCGGATCATCCTTTCTTCATATTTCAAGTATAAAGTGGCAACTCACGGTGGAACGCGAAACTTTCGGAAATGCCCCTGGTGCGTGGGTGAAATTTAACACCCCAGGTCGCTGCAGTAAGTGCGAAAACATAAACAAAGTGAAATAGTGAATTCTACTTACCCGCATTTATCCGGCGCAAATCAAAATTCCAAAAAATCGGCTCTTTAAAGTGTCTTCAGTGCGTGGGTAAACACCAGCATCCCCCGAAACCACAGAGGCAGCTGCAACACCGAAGCAAAGTAGGTGTAGTGAATATCACTTACCCTGGAGTAAACGGACAATTGGGCGTAAATCCAGGGGAGGAAAAAATTTTAATACACTTGACACACACACACACACAGGCGACACACACGCGTTCACACCAAAAAATTGTCAAAAAACAACAAAATAGTGCACCGAAATTTTCGACTAAGGAAATTTACATCATGACACATTGAAGATCGATGTGCAACGAAAGTACTACCTCGTATCACTTCTTGCCATAAGTAGACCACGTGATATTTATAACACCACATGTGTGGTATGTGAACATCGGCGCGTGTCATAAGTAGAGCGCGTGTAAATCACCAACCGCACGTGTAGTAAAATTAAACACCCAAATTTTTCGTGCACCAAAAACAACCACGGACAAACAACATCCACAAGATTGCACCCATTGCTGGTTAAAATTAGATTTATTGAGTTAAATCCGAACATTTGGCCCAACAAAATTGGGAGGTTTGTGTACGCCAAGTAAACCGAACGCAATATTTGGGAACCCGGACACGTAAAATATCATACGGTGATATACGGGGTTCGTTCAAGAAGTTTCCGAACTTTTAGAAGAATACGAGGAGCAATATATGCCCCCCATAGATCTAATGGCGAAGGAGAGATCGGCCAATTACAACACCGGCCCTACGGGCAGAACAACAAACAGGGCGACCATAATGGCAACCTGGCAAGAAAGATGGGATGACGCGGAGACGGGTTTGTGGACGCGGAAACTCATCCCGAACATACTTCCATGGGTCTCAAGATCCCATGGAGAAGTGACTTATCACCTCACCCAGGCACTATCGGGGCACGGGTGTTTCTGTTCCTACCTCAACAAGATCGGCAAAATGGGCGAAGCCACATGCTTCTATTGTGAAGATGAATACGATGTGGCGCACACTCTATTCTCGTGCCGCCAGTGGGAAGATCAGCGCACTCAAACAGCAACTAACGTCGGCAAAACCCAACTAAACCCCGAAAACCTGGTCCCCACAATGTTGGAATCTGAACTAAACTGGAGTCATATCACCGAAATGATTACAAAAATCGTGAGATAAAAGAAAAGGAAGAACGAGATAGGCAATCTAAAGCTCGATCGTAAAGCGTAAATCTGGAGGGCGATGAAGAAGTGCTATGCAATACCACGCCTTCAGTCCAAATGGAGTGGGGTTTTAGTAGGTCGGATAACATCCAACCCCACACTACCACTCTGTGGTGTCTTGTGACGGCCTTACAAGCCTGAATAAGATTTTCCCACTCCCGACGCTCGCAAAAAAAAAGTCTTTCTTTCGTGAGACCAGGGATACCGCGTTTAGCCAGCTTTCCAGCTACTATCTGGTAGCCTCTGCCCCACACTTCGGCATCTAGCTCTTTTAGAAAGTTCGTCCATGCCTGTTTTTGCTGCTCTCGATGGCTCTGATCAGCTTCTTTTTGGCCATTCTTAGTTCTGTATGGACCTCTTCCGCCTCCTCGCTTTGACTTAGCCGCTGTCTTTGGTACAGCCTTTGGTTGTCCGGCACCCTCTGCGGAGAGCCGCTATCTCTTTGATCCACCAGTACACCGCCCTTGGGTATTTCTGAGCTTTTTCCGGCATAGAAGATTTGCAGATAGCCAGCAGAGCTTCTGTCAGTTCTTAGACGTTGTGTTTTGGTGGTGAGCCAACCTCTCGGCCTCCTCTTGGGCTTTTAGGTGTTAGCAACCGCCCGCAGATGAGCGGGTTTCTGTTGTATCTCTGCTACTACAAACTGAATGTAGTTGTAGGCGCTGTCTTTGAGAACCCTCCAGTCTCCGATGTATTGCTGGAGGTCTGAGGAGGGCAAAGGTAACGTCCATAATAGATGCGAAGCCCCCCCTTTGAATGTTGGTTTGTCTCCGACGTTTACGACTTCGAGATCTAGCGACGCCATTATCTCCAACAGGGCGTCGCCCCTACTATTTCCCAGCTCACAGCCCCACTCAGCACTCTTTGCGTTAAAGTCTTTCCATACAATGGTGGGGGGGGGCTTGCTCTGACACACTGGGCCCACTTCTCCAACGAGTCCTCAAACTCGACCAAGATCTTGTTTGGAGGAAAGTAACAACTGTAGTACGTTATTCCCCCCCTTTCGATCCAGGCAAAGCATCTGCTAGCGCCGTGCACCCCACCTCCCTCAATCGGCTGCGGTTCCATCGCTATTTAAAAGTACTTCTCCGCCGCTGCTCGAGCCTTGTTTGGCTCGCTCGCCAGATCACCCGCGTGTTGAGCCTTCTCACCGTTAGGTTCAAGAGGTTGTGAGACAGCTTTGCGGTGTGCAGGTTCACTTGCAGAACCAGGAATAATTTGGCCTATTTTTAAAAAAAGGTCTTATGTAAATTTTTTTTTAAATGTTTCTAAAAAAAGTTATGCATTTTTGAAGTTGGTAAAAAATGGTTGAGTTTGGAACTTCAAAATTTCATAATTTTTTTAGAAGCATTTTACGAAAAAAATAACAAGAGACCTGTTCTTTAAATGGGTCAAATTATTAGAAAAGAAAATAGTTTGAACCAAAATCTGTAAATTATTGTATTTGTTTAAACAATTGCATTTTAAACAAATTGTACTTCTCTAAGACAATTGTAACCAATGAATATAGATTCTAAACAAACAAAAATTAGACCCTCACCTGATACAGAGCCATGAGTCATAAAATATGGAGTTACATCTTTTTAATGAAATTTTTATCAAAAGTTGGCCATATTGGATCCGCCATTTATTAATTTTTTGGCATTAGAGGGGCAGTTTTCTTCTAACTGATTCATATTTTAAAACGATTAGTTACAGCAGTATAGCGTTGGGTACACTGCTGTGATCAAAAAGTTCAATATCGATTCGTGGACTATAGGGAAGGCAATGGGAAACCACCCCACGAATTATACTTCCTAGAAAATTCATCTTGGCTTCCGCCAAGTTTATGATCGTTAACATCCGGTTACGGATTGGCACGTGAAGAAAAAGAAATGATTATTTGATCATACTAAAGCAAGTATAACTTTGTGGAATAAACACTATATTTCCAGCGAGCATTCTCTTGAGGTCTGAAAACAGGAAATAGTCGCTGGGAGCTAAATCTGGAGAATGCAGTGGGTGGGGAAGCAATTCGTAGCCCTATCCATTAAGTTTGACACGGTGCATTGTTTTGGTGAAACAAAATTTTTTTTTCTTTTTTTTTCTTTTTTCTTCTAACGCTCCAACAATGCTATATATAATAGTTGCTGTTGATTTTTTTCCTTTCCAATATAATCGATGAACAATATATGTATCATACGCAACCCAAAATATAGACACCATAACCTTGCCAGCCCACTGTTGTGCTTTTCCTTACTTTGGATTGGGTTCGTCGCGTATAGTCCCAATCAGCTGACCGCCAATTGGACTCTGAAATATGATGATTTTGTTGTATCATGTGGAAAGTGGATGTTTCACAATAGACGCTTGAGCAAGTAACAAGTGTTAAAAAGGATGTTGCAGTATTGGTAAAACCTTCTATTCGAACTTTATGCAATTTTGTAATTACTAATGTTAGTAACAAGAAAGTAAAGCCTTCAGATACATTTTGAACTCCAAAAAGAGGAATAAAGAGAAAATTGGCAAGTCCGTGCGAAATTTCGAAATTTTTGTATCGGTAAAGCCTGAAAAATTAACATCAAATATTTGTAATCAAAAGATAACGCGTAACTTACAAGGAATTGTTGTCAGGTCAATTCCATTACGACACTTTTTGCAATGTCATGAGTATTTCATCTTTCTGAAAAACATATTTATATTAATTTTTGACAAATATAATTTTTCTTTCAAAAAATTAAATTAATATAAACCATATAGACCGTGTTCGACTTGAACGCTTACAGCGCTGTTAGTACGAACTGGCGCAAACGTAAACGTTTTAAGCGTTCGACTTGAAAATGTTGGCGCTTACACCGCCGCGTAAACGCAATCATGACGTCGTGGATTCGCCATTTTCTCACGCTCACAACGCAAATTTCATTTAGGTAGGGCAGCGTAAGCGCGGCGCTGTAGTGGTAAAAATTGTAATTATTTTTTAATTTATTAGAAAGCTAAAGTTAACCTAAATATTTTAGGTTTACAATTTAACTTCAATATTTAAGTTTTAACATAAAATTAGTTGTCCTATATTAATTATTACTTCAATAATTTATTGCCCTCGTTTAAACCGCTCAATTTTTTATAAAAAAAATTATTGACAAGATTGTAAATGAAATTAATTGACCCAAAATTAATGGTTGTGTGAAATAATAGTTATTAATTTGTGAAAATATACCTAAAAATACAATCGCATTTAAAAACAATTATTATTTCAGATTGTTTGAATATTTTATAGGTTAAGCAACTGTCATTTTTAAATTGCAGCGCTGATGGTGCTAACATATCGTTCGATTTGGAACGTCAGCGTGAGCGTTGTAAGCGCATATTTTACAAGTCGAACGTCAAAATTTGCGTGCTATATGTTGGTATCAACAGCGCGTAAGCGTCCAAGTCGAACACGGTCATAGTTTACTCCAGTGATTCTCCCGTCTAATATAAAGATTAGTATACTGTAAATTAAAATAAATTGTTTTAAAGAAATGTGTAATTCTTCTGTTAAAATACAGTACTGTGTAAAGTCTGCAGCCACATAATTAATTGTTACGTATGATTAATTAAAATCAGTTTTATGGATAATAATTACATTCAAATAAATGAAATAGAAATTTGTATAAATATGGCAACAATTTAAAAATGGTTTGCAGCAAAAAGTTTAAGTAAAAACAAAATTTACAGCGGTAGGTAGTTTTACCTGAAATACCACTACAAGGAGAGACCGGCAACTTCCCCTCACTGAATTGATTCATTTTCATTGTGTTTGTAGGTATTGGACTTCAACAGGTGGATGTATATAAGAGCACGCTTCTTTACCAATTTCGAGAAAATTGAATTTGAATAATTACATATTACTGATGAACTGCTTAAAAATTAACATAAATTTGGTAAGTTGTTAATGGAATTGCATAAGAATGCAAAAAATAAAAACATATGCGAAGGGTACTAGGATCGCATGGTTCTCAAAAAACCAAACCCTACTCATAATCTGTAAACATTGCATGTTTTAGCTTTCAGCAGTGCCGCAGACTTTTGCACAGTACTGTACCTATAACATGACATCGCTGCAGTGGAAGGGTGGTTTTACTCAATTCTGTTTCGCCAGATATAAAAAAAAAGAACCAAGATGATAATCTTTATAGCTTCAAACTATCCATATATGTAGACGTAAATCCTTACCTACAGCTTTTATTTGAAGTTAGATTCAAAATTAATAAAATCAAACAGTTTTCAGAATTTGCAACTAATGGTGCAAAGTTACCTTTGGGCAAAGCTTGGCGGTTTTATGGTAATTAATGAAAACTTTAGTTAAACAGAATTTCAAAAGGAAATCTTTGAAATAAAACAAATTTTCATAAGTGGTCATAACCAAATTTTAAATATTGTTTTTTGAATAAAATTCAATTAATTAGTATTTTGTAGGTTAAGACTATTTTGATAGTTAGGTCATCTAAGAACTTTTCAAGCCTGATTAAAAGACGTGACATTTGTAGCCGAAAACTGAACTTAACTTCACTGGATCTACATATGTAGACGTATGCAGCTTTTATTTGAAGTTAGAATCAAAAATTAATAAAATCAAACAGTTTACACATTAGTTTTCAGAATTTATTTGCTGTTACGATACACGTCAAAATTTAAAACAAGGTGATCGATCACTCACATAACTTCAGATTATTGTGCAAACCAACACAAATCGAACAAGTGCCTTTCAAAAATTTGGTGTATTATTATTAACATGTGCAATTACAGAAATTCGAATTGTACTGCCACTAGAACGTACGTCAAAATTGTAGATAACATCTGAAAGTAAAACATGACTTGGATTAATATAGAGCTTTTTTCTATTTTATAGTCAGTTTAACAAATCCAAAATATTTACTTACAGTTGGAAATAGTTGCGTATCTACGGGTAGAATATCTGATGCTTTTATATCTTGAGGATATTTATTAACAATAAAGAAGAAGATTTCAAACTGAAAAATAACATGTAATACTCTTTAAAGATGAATTGTATAACTTAAAAACTGCATAACTTACTTATGCCCGATTTCTTCACCTAGAGATATCTATTAGATAATCTATCCATAAGATAAATTAACAAAGTAGCCAATCATATTTCTGATTATTTTGTTTTGCTGCCTTCTGATTGGTTACTTCGTTAATTTATCTAATAGATAGATCATCTAAGAGATATTTCTAGTTGAAGAAATCTGGAATTAGTTGTGGAAATTTCTTTACTAAATTTATGTAAAGATAGAACAAACCTGTAATTTTTCAGCAGCAGTTAGATTACTTAACGGAAATTTTTGCAATATCCCGAGTATTTCATCTTTCTGAAAAACATAATTACATTAGTATATGCCATATAGTTTACACCAGCGATTTTCGCATCTAATGTAAAGCATAGTACACTGTGGATTAAAGTTAAATTGTTTTCAAAAAAAGTGTAATTCTTCTTTTAAAAGATTTTATTTTTTTACAGGCCTGCAGCGCAAGGGATTGTTCTTGCTTAATTCTGTGTGAGCCGGAACTAAAAACGTCAGAAACCAAAATAATCTGGAACTATGAGGCGCCACTACTGTAAAATTAGGTACATGTCGCTGGCCAGAAACATGAAACTCAATTGCATAGTCTGAAGGTCACAGTTTGGTGTGCAATACACACACAAGGCATTATTGGCCCGTACTTTTTCGAAGACGGACGCGGCCGAGCAGTAACAGTGGATTCTGAATGTTATGTGGACATGTTGAACAATTTTTTGAACCAGCCCTTCAAGACTTTGATGGATACAATCAGGACACTTGGTTTCAGCAAGACAGGGGCCACTTGTCACACTTCAAATCGGTCTTTACCTGTTATTCAG
>JARFIX010000398.1:0-26735 GCA_036346125.1 Lycocerus yunnanus | reverse complement strand
TATAGATTTAGAGGTTATCATTTTTCGAAAATTAGAGAAAATAGCGAGATAGATTTGAAAACGGAGTGGAGTACAAAGAGTGGGTACTGTGTATAAAAGAAGAATATTGTAAGAACAACAATTACAAGCGAAAAGAAGTAATTGAAAACAAACCGCGAGTGTTTGAGAGAAAGAGCAAATAGTGTACCATCGGTTAAAGAATACTTCAAAAGAGGAAGAGATCCAATAGATACAAGCGCGGAAGAGGAGGAGATCTTTCGAAGAAGTAAGAAAACACCCAAATCTCCAAAAAAGGTGGTAGAGAGAGACGCAAAGGGGGAAAACATGGATGAATTGAAGAAGATGATGGAGAGTTTGACTAGAATGGTGAATGATGGTAACAAAGTAAACATGGAGGTAAAGGAAAACTAAATACGATGGAAACAAACTGGAACGCAAAAGTTCAAGAAATGGAACAGGTGATTGGGGATTTGACAACTAATGTAAGTAAACAAAATGAAAGAATAACCTTCCTTGAGGAACAACTTGAAAGACACGAAAGAGAGAAAAGGAAGGAAAATATAATCATAAAGAATCTACCAATAGAAGGAATTGTAACCCCAAGAAAAATAGAGGAATATCTGAACAATAGGATGCAGCTACATATTGAGGTAGTTGATGCCTTTAAAGTAGGAAAAATAACTGAAAAACAGGTGATTGTCGCAAAAGTAAAAAACAATGCACAGAAGCGGATGATAATGGAGAGCAAAAGTAAATTTAAGGATACTAACACTTATATTGGAAATTACATGACCAACAGAGATACAAAAGGATATACAAAACAAAATATGGTCCCTGGCTAACATTGAAATGGGAAAAAGAGAAAAAGTAAAGGTAGGGTATCAAAAAATGATCAAGTAGAATAAGGTATATATTTGGGACAAAAATAATAATGTTCTGAAGCTAAAAAATGATCTGGAGCAACCTACAAAAAACTAAGACAGATAGGGGAAGGAGTGTCTGGACTTTCTCAAACAGATACTCCAGAAAGAATAGTTGGGGAAGATCCACGGATGGAGCACGAAACAGGAATAATCGGAATGGAACAAGCGGGTAAAAAAGACGTAAGATGAGAAAGAAAAGACATGGCAGAAGAAATAAAACAATTAGAATAGTAACATGGAATGTAAGGACCCTGCTAAGACCGGGAAGATGAGAGAGTAGCGTAGGAATTATTGAGATATAAAGCAGATGTACCGCACTGCAGGAGATTAGATGGGAGGCAAGGAGAAGTTAACAAGAGGGATTTCTTGATGCTATACTCTGGTGAAGAAAAACAAGGAAATAAAGGCACAGGTTTTATGGTGTCAGCAAGACTACGCAGAAATATATTGCAGTTTAAACCAATTAGTGGCAGATTGGCATACATAAGAATAAAAGCAAATCCATCGAACATGTCAATTATCAACGCATACGCGCCAACGGAAGATGGCAATGATACAGAAAAGAAGAGTTCTATGACAAGATAGAAAAAATATGCGAAACAACTCCCAAAAGCGACACCGTATTGATATTAGATTTCAATGCGCAAATAGGAAAAGAGACTTACATCGTGGAAGTAGCAGAAAAGAAAACGATACATGAAATAACGAACGTTAATGGAATTAGATTGTGCAACCTGGCGGCAGCAACAGGCATGGACATCAGCAGCACTAGATTTATACACAGGAAGATGCACAAAATAACTTGGGTGTGGCCGGGAGGAAGTAGCGACGATGGCAATCAAATAGACCATATATTGATCTCGAGAAAAAGAAATCGTTAGTCAAGAACGTTAGATCGTATAGAGGAGCTAATGCAGACACGGACCATTACTTGGTGATGGCAGAACTTCAGCAAAAGGTAGTAACAAACAAAAGAAACAACAAGGAAAATAAAAGAATAGCAACAGAGAAACTTTACGATAGCCAAACAAGAAGACGTTATGAAGACATGGTAAAGCAAGAAATAGAAAGCAAAGAAAGAAGTAGCAACATGAACCAGGAAATTGACATGATTATGAATAGTTTGAAAAAAAGCGCCGAACAAGTGATGGGATACGAAGAAAGGAGAATACGATCAGAGTGGTTTGATGATGAATGCTCAGAGGTTAACAGACTCAAGAGAGAAGCAAGACTGAAATGGCTGGGTTTGAACACAAATGATGACTTAAAAATTATAAGGAAAAGTGTAAAATACCAGAATTTGAAAAAGGTCTGGAATAAAATTTTGGGTATGGCGGAAAATTTTCAAAATGGAAGATGAATGAGGAACAGAACAATATGTCCGAAGTGCTAAATGTACTAAAAGGTCAATTGTCACGGATGAGTGTCGACGATGCAGATCCAGGGTACCAAATCATGCAAAATAGCAAAATTGTTGACCTCGTGACTGATAAAGCTAACTCCGGCAGCATCCTCATCAACTAGTGGTTCAGAAAATAAAGATGAAAATATACCTGCTGCCTCTGAAGCGTCTACAAACTTATAGATACTGCTTTGAAGCTCAAGATGAAAGCGACCACTATCAGATATGGCCTGTAAAAGTGCGTGACTCATGCCTGGTTTCACAAACATCTAAACTGCGATTATTAATTATTTAAGCCGAAATCGCAATTTAAATATTTGTGAAACCGGGCAGTAGCTACTCGTATTATTAGGTTATTAGCCGATAAACATGTATTAGTAGCCTCTGCTAGTAGATTCATACACTAGCTCTAACCCAGCCTAAGGGGCCAGAATCTCTATCTCTGAATCCACTTAGGTCATTCTCAGCACTCCTCGTAAAGTTCTGCGGAAGAAGGAGAATATACGATCCTTAATATATTTTTCAAACTCCCACCGCGACGCCCCATACACTCCCAACCCATACGCATGGATCTGGCCGCATGATCGACCTGACAATACAGTAAGAAATCAAATAGATTATCGAGAATCGAAGAGAAAATAAGGAAAACAGTGGAAAAATTGACAAATGAGAAGTGCGAAAAATAGGGGAAACAAATAATATTGGCGAGACACTGAAAGAACTATCGGTGGCACTAAATAGGATTGGTAACGAGCACTTGGTAAACAAAAACATACAAAAATAAGAATGGATGATAACAGAAATATTGCAACTTATGCAAGAAAAAGGAAAAATAAAACAATATATAGGAATCTCCAGAGACAGATAAAACGAGAGAAAAGAGCAGCGAAAAAAGATGGTTGAAAGCAAAATGTGAGGAAATAGAAGAACTACAAGGAAAGCATGATGCGTTTAACATCACTAGACATCGACATTAAGGTAAACGGAAATGCATGAACAACGTAAGATTTTCCGACGATACGGTGTGATAGGAGATAATACGTATAACCTCCAATTGATAACAAGATTGGTGGAAACCAATCAGAAATATAGATTATCAATAAACATAGGGAAAACTAAGTATATGATAATCTCAAAAGAGAACAACCACCCAGGTCGACTAATGACAGATACGCAACAAATAGAAAGAGTGCAGAAATACGCATGCCTGAGGATGACACTCAATGAGGAGTGGGATCACTCTGTGGAAATAAAAGCCCGCATAGAAAAATCTAGAGGAGCATTTCAAAAAATGTCAAAACTGTTCAAATCTTTGTGTATTGCCGGTGCTACTGTATGAAGTTGAATGGAGAAGACCTCTTAAACCAAATTACCTGTATTTTGCACCAAAATACAGACGCATTATGAGGATACCTTGAACAGACATCACAAACCAAGCTGTTCCTGAAAGAATGGGCAAGGACAGAGAACTCCTTTTAAATATAAAACCCGTAAACTGTAATATCATGCAAAATATGGTAACGATATAGGTTACTACAACTAATTCTACAAGAAAAAGTGGAAGAAAAGAGAGGACCGGGAATAAGAAGGATATCGCGGCTTAAAAATCTAAGGATATGGTTCAATAGAACAACAGTTGGCATCTTTAGAGCGACAACAGACAAGGTACGGATAGCCATGATGAACTGCTAGAATTTCGGGCGCGCATGAATGGGTTAACGAGTTTCTCATTGCCATACAGTTCGATTATCTAAATAAATCGATTTTCCGAACACCCATGTTTACCATTTCGTTCGGATAATCGACCCCCTACTGTATTGTAATCTTAAAATGTACAATTGATTATTAGGATAATATAATACTTACCACACTTTTTGCATTTGTATACTGAATGACAAGAAGCACCATCATAACGAAAACTGCCAATATCATTATTGGTACTTCCCACATTTCTGATAAATTGTAATCTTCTGAATAGTAACCATACAAGATCCCTACAATGCAGGTAATGGGCAGTATAGTGATTAGTACAGTATAGATTATTAAAGTGGGATTGTAATAGATGTTGGCCTGTTTAAATAATTTACATCTCATTTCATGTATTAGTCTAAAATGTCTCAGTACTTCTATAGTCTTGCACTTCATCGCTGCATCATTTCCCAACTTCGCGCAAGCAATTCGAGCATTTAATTTTTTCAGAACAAACTGTTGACAATTTTGACCAATTTTAGTAGAAATTATGAAAAAAATAAAGAATGTTAGACATAACATCGCCTCGGGAAACACTAATATTAGAGAAAATATGTCTATCGCTTTTTCAAATGTCGTAGTGGTTTTCATTTTTAAAGTGAAATAAAATGCCGAAGCTGTAATATGTCCAACGCACATTATAGAAAAAATAGAATCATAAAAATAATCTTGCTGTTTTAAAAGAGGTTCGTGCATTTTCAACTTCCATTGTTGTAAACCAGTATTGCATATCACATATATATTTTTAATATATTTCGATTTGTAAGCACATATCATTAAAACGATTGTCATTCTCGTTGTATTTATTAGGGATATCCAAGTGAAGAACCACGGTGTTATATCTTCTTTATCAAATTGTAAAACCAGCCTGCTATACCAACACGACAAAGCGATGCTCACCATTAAAAAAATAAACCAAACCGCCGTGTGAAGTTTAGATTTAATTATTTTTGTTTCAAAACCATGATCTTTATGCAAACATTCTATGTAGAACAATGGAATTCCACAAAAAGAAGATAACCAAATTGAACGCTTTGTTGCACAAGTAAAACAATTTTCTTCGTACATACTCTCAACAATACGTAGTATTCGGCAATTCTATTCTCACCAAGTGACTATATTTGGTCTATTATAGATTTACCAATAATTACAATTTCTAGCAAGGTTAATGCTAATATTTATAATAATAATTATGTAGATTACTAATCAATTTTCTTTCAGACTATATAGCATTTATTATTAATATTATATATTAACTACGTACGACGTTGTCGTCATTATTTTTGTCAACATTTTAGAAAAAATAACTTACTTTTTAGTAATTTTTTTGCATTTGATATTAGTATCTAGTAACTTTTAAGTAAAAAGGTTTTTTTATGCTCAAGTTTATAGGTATACCATACCATTTTATGACGTAATTGCAATCACGTTAATTTAACGTTCAATTTTTGTGTTTTTGGATAAAAGTTGTAACATGCGGATTTGAATTTGAATTTCGCGCTCCCATTCTTCAAATCCATTCACCACTGAGGTGTAATCTATAGTCCTATACATATAGGATCTAGAATAGGATATCTAGGATATATAGATATCTATATAACTATATACAGTACCGTCCAAAAGTTTGGAAACATAAGATAATAATTTTAATATTTTTACATATTTGATTTAATTTATATAAAAGTTTTGAATAAATACATTAATAACTTACATTTAAAGTTAAAAAAAAATACAAAAAATTGAAAATTTACATTAATTAATTACCGAGGGGTCAACCGCTAGAGGAAATCGTGTACAATTAACTTCATACTTCACGCAATTCATGATAATTCTGCATACTTCGTACTTAATATAATTCAGGAATTTATAATTACTCAATTTATAATTAATTGTCAAATTACGAATTAAACACATTTACTTGACCATAGCTAATTTTAATAAACTTGAGATATGCTTAAATATTCACTTTTAATCAAAATAAATTATTTAAACCGGGGAGTCTGAGGGGTGTGGAACACCCTCCAGTGCCTCTGCAACGGGAGATCTTCAGTTTACTTCTGATAAAAAGTAAACTACTTGGTCTGGGGATTCTGCATGTTCTGCAATGTTCTTCATTCCAAAATTTGTGCACTGGAGGGTGTTCCACACCCCAGACCCCCGGATTGAATAGTTTATTTTTATCAGAAGTAAACTGAAGATCTCCGTTGCAGAGGCACTGGAGGGTGTTCCACGCCCCCTAGACCCCCGGATCGAGTAGTTTATTTTTTATCAGAAGTAAATTGAAGATCTTCCGTAGCAGAGGCACTGGAGGATGTTCCACGTGAAGTACTTCATGTACTTCACATGAGATGTCATGTACTTCATGAGATGTGTACGAAAAACTTCACCAGCGGTTAACCCCGCGTTAATTACACTTTCTGTTCATCGAAGTAAACCTTCATTACTTTTAATAACTTACTGCACAATTCTGAGAATTCTTGAAATAATTTTTTATAATTTAACTGCGGTTAGGGCATTTCAGGACTTCTGTAGATTATTTTAAAAAATGCTGCTTTGATGTCACGGGTGTTTTCTAATTTGTCTATCGAGTTTATCCCACAACAACTCGAAAGGATTCAGATCAGGCAACTGTGGCCGCCAAACCATGTTTTTCGGGATACATCCTTGCTCGTGATCTTCTAAATAGCCTATACATAATCAAGATGAATGTTTTGGATTGTTATCCTGCTTTATTGTGCAAGGAGAGAATAGTTTTTTCCAAGGACGACATGAAAAAACTATATGCATAACATTCTACCATTACGGTTCAACAGACAGCAACTCTTAACATCATTTCTGTCCCGAAGACCCCGAATCGTAGTGCAAGTGGCAACAAGTGAATGCTAAAAAAGAACTAAAAAATTACGATTATTCAGCATTGCCAAACATTGTGTTAGATGTGTTAGATGAAGAAGATCAAACCAATCTACGAAGACCTTGGTAATGATAAATTGTTAAAACGCTGTTTTGGCGGATATACCCAAAACAGCAATGAGCTTCAACCAACTTATTTGGAAGATAGCTCCAAAAACGATGAACAAGGGGACGAAAATTGTTAACATTGCAGTATTTCTTGCAACATGCACGTTTATCAATGGTGTCATCTCTTGTTGGAAGTCATGAACGTGTTAGGAATATCGATCGGATCAGGAGCGCATTTGTACGCTGCCCAAAAAGACGAAACTCGCTTAGGAAAAGCCAAGCTGCAAGCGCAAGAACAGACGAAAGAAGATCGAATAGGTCATCGACAACAAAATTTAGAAGTTATGAACATTCCGTCGACCGTAGAAGATTTACACTATGGGCCTGGTATCGATGATTCCATTAAAGTTAACAAATTTCATGATTTATTCATTTTCAAATTTTCAAACGCGTTTTACTCAAAACCACGTTTTTCAAATTGGTACCCAAAATTTCAAGAAAACCAATACCAGTACTTGTCATAGGATTTTTTCTTTTCGTTACTTAATTTTTGCTTTATAGGCAAAATAATTACTAATTCTTGGTCTAAAAATCACTATTTATGTTCAAACGTTCCCTATTTTGTCATAAATCAATATTTTCAAAATCGGCTATGACAAGTACTAGATTATAGTATCTAATTTAATAATTTTTTTGTTTTTTCTTTCTCAGATGATTTTTGAAGAAACGCCAGTGGTTACCATTAACGCAAATTTTTTTTACGGCGCTCCAAGGATCGTATAATATCCTTGTTTATTTTTGATATTTTTAAATAAAAAATTATAAATAATTCTGAATGTGTATACTTATAGATAGTTAAACTCACAATCCAAAATTTCAAATAGTTTTCCTAGAAAAAATGCACAAAAATGACCTTTTTTCCGGATCCTAGGTGTATATCTCCCCTTAAGTGATAAAAAACGCAGTGGTAGTCCAAGAGTGACTTCAAATCAAAATTATTTCTTAATCGCTACAATTAGCAAGCGGAAAAATTATTAACATCCCTTGAAATAAGGGCAGAGAATAAATTGACAAGGGAAAATCCAGTGTCAAGATGTACGATTAAAAGAAGATTGGTAGCTGCCGGAATTTCAAGATGTGTGTAGCAATTCAAAAACCAAAATAAAGTCAAAAATTAGAAAAAGCGCCTCCAATGGGTAAAATTATATAATAAAAAAATCTTTTGTATCGATTAATCTAAATTGAAAATTTTTGAAAAAAAAGAAGGGTTTTCATTCATAGGCAGAAGTCTGAAAAATAATATCTAAATGTATTGCTCCAATTGTAAAACATGAGGGGAGTCAGTGCTTATTTGGGGAAGTTTTTGAGTTTCTGGAGTAGGAGACTTAGTGGAAATTCACGGAATCTTTCGTAAAGAAGATAATTTGAAAATTATCTTCAGCCAACTTTATTAATTAAAATTATCTTCAGCCAACTTTATTAATTAAAATTATCAGCCAACATAGACCTGTTTTAATCACAATCGGAATCCAGATACCAGTTATTGACTCTGTACCACGACCCACATGGAATTTCATCAAAGCCGACTGGGGCAGATTCCAGACAATCCTGGACAGCACCATTCACTGGATCCCCTCCAAAACCTCAAAACTATGAAAGATTTTGCGGCGCAATCATCTCTGCGGCAAAACAAAGCATCCCAAGAGGCTATCGAAGAGAATACATCCCAGGCTGGAGTGAGGAAAGCGAGGCGAAATACCAGGAATACTTGAGCTGCGGTGACCCAGAGCTTGTAGATTATATACTGCACAGTTTAGATGACAGCCGCCGACAAAAATGGAACCAGACTGTAACTAGCATGGACTTCAAACATTCCAGCAGAAAGGCTTGGAGCCTCCTGCGAAAGTTGGGGTCGAGCTCACCACCTGTCCGACTGAAACCAACTGTGACCCCAGAACAGGTTGCGAACCACATTGTTTTGACGTCCAGATCAACTAGGGACAAAAAACACACAACTCTGATCAGAAGAGAGCTGAGAAAGCTAAAGAGGGGTTATTAGAGAGGAACCAGAGCCCACGAACCCGTTCTCAATACAGGAACTGTCTAGTGCCATAAAGGAAACGAAAACTGGTAAAGCTCCCGGATATGATGGAATCCACCCGGAATTTCTACACAATTGCGGCCCTGTGGCTAGAAACTGGTTAGCCAAATTCTACTCCCAAATCCTCCTCACTGGCAACCTACCGCCAAAACTAAAGGAAACAAAATAATAGCAATACTTAAGCCAGGCAAAGACAAGGACAAACCGGAGAGCTATAGACCGATTGCCCTCCTCAGCTCGTGCTACAAGCTGCTAGAAAGACTGATTTACAACCGCATCGCCGATAAAATAATGGAACACGTACCTATAGAACAGGCGGGGTTCCGAAAGAACCGAAGCTGCTGCGATCAAGTCCTATCCCTAACAACCTTTATAGAAGCCGGCTTCCAGAAACGGCATAAAACATCACTAGTACTAATAGATCTCACAGCGGCGTACGATACCGTCTGGCGTCAGGGCCTCATATACAAGCTGCTAAAGATCATCAAATGTGTAAACATAACCAGACTGATTGAAAACATGCTGACAAATCGCAACTTCCAAGTGCATGTGAACGACCAAACAAGCAGGAAGCGCACTTTGAACAACGGCCTCCCCCAGGGATCCGTGCTTGCCCGCTGCTTTTCAATCTCTATGTGGCTGACCTTCCTGAAACAATCTCTAAAAAGTTCTGTTATGCCGACGATATGGGCCTGGCAGTTGGTCACAGTGACCTCTCTATAACGGAAGATATACTGAACAAGGACTTGGTAATCATGAACGCATACTTCGCGAAATGGGGACTTAAACCAAACGTATCAAAGACCGAAGCAGCATGCTTCCATCTAAACAACAAATTGGCCAATGTGGAACTAAATGTCCAGTTCAACGATACCCGCCTAAAACATAACAAGTTTCCCAAATACCTCGGCGTTACATTAGACAGAACATTGTCGTTCAAGAAACATCTTACCAACGTAGCCGCAAAGCTCAAGACCAGAAATAACATCATCTCCAAACTTAGCGGTACGTCCTGGGGAGCCACAGCCGATACACTGAGGTGCTCTGCCATGGGCCTGGTCTACTCGACGGCAGAATACTGCTCGCCGGTGTGGCTGAACAGCGCACACACAAGACTAGTGGACGTCCAACTAAATAACTCGATGCGAATCATCAGTGGAACCATTAAGCCCACTCCTGTCCACTGGTTGCCCACCCTGAGTAATATCCCCTCCCGCCCACCTCCGACGCTCAAACGCCCTGATCAGAGAGTACAATAAAATACAGAGAAACCCGCTACTAGGAATCCATGAAGATATCGCACACCTGGGCCACAGACTGCGCTCCAGAAGACCACCCATCCAAACTGCTGAGCAATTGCTTGCTGACGACTTCAATCTGGAAAGAGAATGGGAACGAGAGTGGCAAGCTGAAGCGCCTCCTGCGATCCGTGATGTTCTCCACACCGGACAGGCGCCACCTGGTTTTGCCCTGCCACGAAGTACATGGTGCGGACTAAATAGAGTTCGTACGGGCTGGGGGGTGTGTGCAGACTCCTTGCTTAAATGGGGCAAATCTATAACCGGCACATGCGACTGCGGCGAAGAAAGATAAACAATTCCCCGCTTGGCGTATGGTTGCAAGAACAGACCGAGTCACTGCACGACCAAGGATTCCTGAGAGCCACTCCACCAGCTATCGCCTGGATTGATGGATTAAATATTAATATATGACCATACATTTTGACGTGTAGTAACATTTCTTTTTTTTCTCCATTTGTATTTTTGCCATACGATAAATAAATTGAAAATTATACAACAGCACATATTATCATCAGGGTTGAGACTAATTAGCTCTCCTTGCACAATAGAGCAGGATTCATCTTATCCAAAACATTCATCTTATCCCGAATAACATGGTTTGGCGGCCACAGTTGCCTGATCTGAATTCTTTCGAGTTGCTGTGGGATAAACTCGATAGACAAATTAGAAAGCACCCGACATCAAAGCAAAACCCTTTTTAAAATAAACTACAGGAGTCCTGGAATGCCCTAACCGCAGTTAAATTAGAAAAACTTGTTGCAAAATACCCAGACTTGTGCAGTAAGTTATTAAAAGTAATGAAGGTTTACTTTGATGAACGGAAAGTGTCATTAATTAATGTAAATTTTCAATTTTTTGTATTCTTTTTTACCTTTAAATGTAAGTTATTAATGTATTTATTCAAAACTTTTTATATAAATAAAATCAAATATGTAAAAATATCAAAAATATTAAAATTATTGTATTACTAGCTGGATACCCGGCTTCGCCGGGTCTCCCTATAATTAAAATACTTTGCCTTTGTGTGAAGTATTTAGATTTTTCAGTATCCTGCTTCGCTTAGGTTTTCTTCTCGACGAAATCTTGCTTCCCGTTGCTAGAGCGTTTCAGAATGATTTTTAGTGTTCCCGTTGTCGAGTGTTTCAGAACGGTTTATATTGTACTCTACAATTTTCTCTACAGCTTTTCTTCTCCAGTATTTCAAATCACTTATAATAGTGTAGGAACTGAATGTGAATATACCAACGTAAAATTACCATAAGGTAAAACCGAGGGATATGACGCGGTAGGGATACGACGCAATTGCAAGATCTCTGTTATGTTGTTATCTATGAACCTTATTACCTAAATATCCTTAGTTCCATTGCCTAAAACCAGATATACAGCAAGAAACTAATTGTTGAACGAATCGTTTTCATGAGAGCACGCATTTTCTTCGTCTGAATCAGGTGAGCACATGCAAAAGTTTTATTACATTATTTTGAAAGTTCTGTATTATGTTTCCTCATAGATTTTTAATTCGTTTTCTGAATTTTATGGCATTGTACAACGTCTAAAATTAATTATAAATAGTTAATTTAGTCATAATGGTCTTTGTTATGATTTAATTATTTTATAAATAAAATGGTGGATAGTTAGTGATATGACGCATATTGTGAGATAGTAATATGTTTACATTAATTTTACATTTTTTTACAATTTTACACTTTACATTTAATGTTATATTTCCTAAAACCATTACCGTAGTTTAAGTGTTCATTGTTTTTTGAGTTTTTTATCTGACTATTATACTTTTTCAAATAAAATTGTTTTCATTACATTTTAATCAATTACATGTAAATCGCCATAAGCAATATCCCCAACCCTCGAAGCGTCATATCCCCAACCCCATCGGGGATATGACGCAAAATTCAATTTTCAGAATTAATGTAATTAATAACAGTTAGCACAATCAGAATCACCTATACTTCCTGCTTAAGATACGTTAGGGTTGTAGGTACAAAAATCCTATCACCATGAGACACTTGTGAGTAATAACTGAAAAATTGATAAATTTCAAAAGGTGCGTCATATCCTCCATTTTACCTTATATCAATTACAGGTATTGGCGATGGGAATATCGTTCCATTCATGCGCGTCCGCAATTTTTCACTTTTTTAAATTAAGCTTTTCGGTTCCGGTTTTAGCGGAAAACCTCTTTAGGGTCGTAGAGAGTAACTGTGCAAAATTTGGTTGGGATCGGTCGAACGGTTTAGGAGTTATTAAAAGACGAACAAACAAACAAACAAACAAACAAACAAACATTCAATTTTATATAATAGATTATACTGCTTCCAAACTTTTGGACGGTACTGTATATACATGTGGCAAGAGACCAATCAGCTAAAACCAGATAAGTTTCTTCCATTTCTCTTCAACTTCCTTTTGTAACTAACAATAAGAAACAATTTTATAATTTAGTTTCGTTTTTAAACTTAACTTTTTAACGTAGATCTCGATCAAAATCTACGTTTGGTGGTGAATTAAGTAATCAAACCGCGAATCAAACTGTAGATTAATTAATAGACAATTCCAACAGGGTCGGGCCCAAAAGCAAGCGACTGCTTGCTCCTCGGCAAAATCAAGGGCAGCAATTCATCCATCACATAAAAAAAAAAGAAAAAAATGTTCGTCATAAAAAGGCATTTTGTGATTGGGGAGAATTAATTTAAAAAAAGTTTAAATTATACAAACGATGCAGAAAATCAAAAACACGGATTTAGAGAAATTGGGAAACTGTAATCAAATAAAAAGAAAGAGCTGTTGTATTAAAACTAAAACTTCATCAGAGCTACTCGAACCTGCCAAAAATGTGAAGACAAAGCCTACAAGAACTCTGCATTTTGCATGTAATTTTATTTTAAATTTTACAAATTAAAAATCCATTGCTCAAAAAGTAACCGTCACATTTACTTTATTTCATTGATAGTAGCAGCGGTGGCTATTTAAAACAATTTGATTGTCGTTTCTGGTCACTGAGACGTTCCTAGTACACCCAAAATCGCAACACTTCAATTAAGAATTTTCGCATCTTTTTTACAACGTAAAACCCTTCAGGGCAGTATTTATTTTCATTGTTTGACTTAACAAAAAAATATGCCTAAAAGTTAAAATATGTAAAACGTCAACACAAAAAGAATTGATTTCATGTAGAAAGACAAAGAGGACTTGAGCAAAAGTACTCGCACTTATATAAATCAACACTTTAAATTTGGATATTGCAATAAATTGTGCGAACAAGGTAGCTTTAGTGGAAAAAGACGTAGAATTCAATTTTTGTGCACCCCATCAATAACTTGACATGAACCTTGGAGCAAAATACAGTAACTCCAAAATAATTCAACTTAAAAGCGCAAAACGTTAGACCTAAAATTATACAAAAAAAATCAAGCCTGGCCCCAAAATAAAGAAACCAGGTCAGAAAAAGGAAAAAGATTTTGAGCCAATAAAAAAAAAGCACTCTTCGGGTGGCCGCCTTGGCCCTCTTGCAGATTTCATCAAAATCGTCAAATTTCACACATCTTTATCCTAATCTCTCTTCATCACATGTCCAAACCATCTAATCCTTTGGGCATCTCTGCAATGGCCCAAAACTTCAAATTAGAGTTCTCTAATATTGTAGGGACTACTCTATTCATAGATTGTTAAACCAATTATTTACTCGTGAGTGCAAATTTTTATTTTCTGCAATATTATGTAAACCTCCACCACATTTTCAAACAAAAATTTCTTATTCTTGAAATATGAACTATGGATTGCAATAAAAGTTACAAATATAAAATTTATAGTTAGAACTTAATCGTCTACTTGAAATATGTCTGATCAGTGCGTGCCTATTTTAATATAAACATGTGTAAAGAAAACAAAATGTGGGAACCTGAAGATCTTTCACATATTCCAATAGCATTTGTTACTTCACTTTTAAAGCCAACCACTTCCTGTTTATTTCCAAACTTTATTTGCTGTTGAAGATTTTCCCTCGCACCGTTTAAATTAAATTACTTCTACAATTAGTAGAACCATCTAAAGTATCGCTCAGCACTAGAAATTCTTCGTTATTTAAACATTTTTCTGTACATTCAAATACTTCATGTATCCAAAGACTAAAATTAAAATGACATGAATTGTACTTAAATGATCCAGACAAATAATTACCAATTTCTTTAATGTTGCTCGCTTAATCTTCATGTCCATAGAATGCTGAATCCTTGCCGATTTCAATTGAAAATTTACCAATTGTAACTTCCTTTCAAAGTAAGACCTTTTGGTATTATACACTGTACAAAATTGTCTTCTGTTTCTTTTACTATGTACAGCACTAGATGTAGGCGATACAATGCAACATCCAAACCACAGGAAAAACCATCGGCAGATAGTGCCAGAGAAACCGCAGGTGATTTGGTGGTAATAACATCTTCCTGGTTCACGAGATCTACTTGTATACCAATATCTCTGTTGCTAATAACTTTTTCTATTTTTAATATCTGGTTTTGCTTGCCCTAAAATACTTTTAAAATTAATATTTTAACAAAGTACATTATACAGAAGTTTACGTTATCTCCAGCCACGTCCTTTCGAATCTTCGCCTTTATATTTTTGTAGAGGGATTTTAATTGCGTTGCAACTCGAATTTCAGATTCACAGTTCATGTTGTATTCCTCGGCAATGCTTTGCCATGCCACCAATTTTGCTTTAATGGTAGTCCCATCCGTTGCTTTATTTTCTACGATGTGTTTGTGTCTAGGTTGTTAACATCAATGTAAAAAATTACTGTCACTCTACAAGTTTATACTTACTTGTCGACGATTGCAATTAAATGTAATTTTTCTCTTTCTGTGAAATTTCTACTCTTCTTACGTTGAGACATTTTTTATAATATTAATGATTCAAAAAACAAACGTACAAATTCGGTCAATTTGAAACAATAGGAACAATCTACGAAAACAAATAAAACTGATGGTGGGGTATACAAAAGAGATTTACAATTTAACTTACGATTCAAATTTTAATCATGTTGTTTAATAATTTTAATCGTAGATTAAATTTTATACTACTTTTTAGAAACCCACCATAAAAAATTAACCTTACATTACACATAGGAAATGTGTCAGTGCCCAGCGCCGGCAAAATTACAAATTCTTGCCGGCATTAATAGGACCACAATAACACTTCCATAATGACAAACAAGGTGCACGGTGCATTTGAGCCAACTTGAAATAACACAGTTTTGGGATTTTCATTAATTAGTTCCTTAATATCCACGAACATTTTAAATCTTTTCGAAAACCCTAGAAAAATTGTGAAGATACCTCTGCATCTAAAACGAGTGGCAGTTTAGTGCGGTTACCATAGAAAAACTACAGAAATGCAACGGTTACATTCGAACGGAGATCACTATCGTGCGATACTCTTTTTAAAATCGGAATTAGATATTGCTATCAAAACGACGTGGTATGCCACCCTGTACAAGAAACAATACGAATGTTGCAGCAGACAACGTTTATTGGCCACCTAGATCGCGCGATCTAACACAAGCAGACTTTCCTTCTTTGAAGCTACGTTAAAGATGAAGTACACGTCAATAATCCAAACTCTATCCGGAGGTACCATCTGGATAACCAAAATTTCTACCTGACTCTAGAAGACCAAGGAACAGTTGCGAATCTCAATCACAGATACGTTTGTTGGGTTAGACACCAATATGAAGAAAATTTCTTTCCAAAATCCATCAGCCTGAAGACTCATCAAACGTCTCATCAAGACTCATCAAACAAAATAATAAGAGACTCCTCGTCATCCTATCTATCCCAACAACCAACCTTGCGCTCTACGTGGATAACACCACCGCGTCTTTCACAAGTTCTTTCCAGCCCTTCATCTTGTCTTCTTGGCACTGTGGAGTACCAAGGCTTGATTTCTTCATGTGGATGGAGTCTAAACGGGATTTTTAGGTTCGGATGGGATGGGTTGGATGATTGCTTTATAGAGGATGAGTCGGTTTGGAATTGAAAGTTTGCTGTGGCAGTTGAGCAGGGGGTGGAGTACCGCCATTCCCTCCTTTGCTTTTACAGCAGTGTCTTTAATGTGGAGGCCCCACCGTAGTCCCTTGTCGAGGATGACCCCCAAGTATTTGGATGTATCGTTGCAAGGAATCGCGGTGCCGAACATCGTGAGGTTTCGGGTGGGAAGTCTTGGTGATTTTAAGGAAGATCTCCGTTTGTGGGGATTTGAGCAGACTGAGGGTCTGTCGATTTGCCTCGATGAGTATGTTTCGTACTTTTTTCAGGGTTGACCCCTATGCGCCAAGTGCGACACCATATTTCTAGTCCATCGAGGGCCGTTTGTAGACGGTTGATGATCGGATCGGGTCTAAAGAAGCTGATGTAGAATGCGGTGTCGAGCGCGTTAGTAGTCGGGGTGACCGGGGCGGCGGGTGGTGTTAGTAGATCGCACACGTAAAGTCGTCGATCGTTTGGGAGTCAGGTGCGCTGCGCCCGGCGTCTTGCTCTGTTTTTCATTCAAATGAAGTCTCTTATTTCCGGTGAAAGTTTGTCCCAAGCGTCGCGGTTCGGGACTGAGACTGTGTCCGCTGCCGGTGACTTGCTATCCCTTTCATCCAAAAAGTGTACGTATCTGTCAAGGTCGTTGGAGGTCTGTAGGGGTGGGATTTGTCTCAGGTTTAGTGATAGATGGTCTTTAAAATGGGTTATTTGATTAAATTTCTGAAAAGGGGGCGGGTTGTCGGTCAGGGTCTCCCTCAATTGAAGGAAGATTGGGTTGTGGTCCCAGCCCAGTGCATCTATTGAGGTAAGCTTGTGGGCAAAGTTGAGGTTCTTGATCGCAATCGTATCAAGAACGTCGTAGGGTAGTGGTCGGGGTGGTGTCGGTAGTCGGGGTCGTTTAGGTCTAATGTCGGGTTTGTTTGAAAGTGCGTGTAGTCGATGGGCGCGTCGACTACGAAACCGTATTTGTCCGAAAGACCGAAGAAAGTGATGCCTGTTGGGTTGGCGTTTAGGTCGCCGGCTATGATAATCTGGTCGCTTCTGTTCCCCAGCAGGGAGATTATGTCGGATTCCAGTAGGGGCTTGTCTGGAGTTTTATACACCGAGGTAATGTGAAGCCGGACCTTATTTTTGGTGCGGACGCTGATGGAGGTTGCCTCGATGTTTGTGAGGTTGTCGGGAAAGGGTTGCTCGTGGTGCTCTATGGAGGTTTTTATGTAGATAGCGGTACCCGGGTCTCTGGTGGTCCGGTAGAACGAGTAGCTCGAAAGCAGGACGCGGACGCTCCGCTTTAGGTGCGTCTCGTTTACTAGGATGACGCTAAGGTCGAGGAATCGAGCAAAGTCTAGCAGTTGAAATTGCTGTTTCCTTAGACCGTTGGCATTCCAGTACGCGATTTGCAGCGAAATTAGTCTCGTTTTGGGTTTTTTACTCATTAGCGGTAGAGTGATTGACTTGGGGGGGGGTAAAAGATGTTTTGCCTTTTTTGTAGGTCTTTTTGATTTTGAGTGTCTGTTTTTGTTGCAGTAATGCTAATGCCACTTGCATTAGCGAGTTTGCTAGGAGGGTGGGGTCTATTGACTGCGAATTTGGTTTTGGTTTGGGAGGGCTGAGTTTTGGATGAGTAGTTGTGTTTGGGAAAGGGACGGGAGCGTTTGCCCGACCGGGGCATCCAAGCCTGTTGCGTTTTTGATGAGGGTTGCGGGGTGTTCGGCACCGCAGTTAACGCACTTGGCCTTCGAAGTTCGGTTCTTGGTGCAAGAGTGTGGCAGGTGGTCTTCCGCACATTTGACGCAGCGAACATGGGTGTGGCGATTGCTTTGGTTGTGTCCAAAGCGTTAACACCGATGGCATTTGATGTTTTCGATTTGAACGCCGATGTCCATGACGGTTTCCACGTTGAAGAATTCCCTGCCCCGAGAAGTTTTTTTCTAGATACTGTCCATTTCAGTGAGAATTTGATTGATAACGCGATCTGCTGCACCACCAGCATCGCCATTATCATCGACACGTGATTGAGCGATCGAGTCGAGTACGTCGAAGAAAAGCACACAGATGCGACACTTTTGCTTTATCAAATACATATCTCTGACGTTGGCTTCAAATTTGCCAAACCACTTTGTAAGCAATTCGGGCCCTTTCACGGATATGAAATTTGCTTGACACTCCTTTGCAATAGCTTTGGCCATTAAAGTTTTTCCGTAACCGGGAGTCCGTAAAGCAAAACACCTTTCGAGAGTTGCATTCCAAATTTGAGGAATTTTTCGGGATGATCCATTGGATATTGCAATTCTTGCAGTTTCTTTTGACATTTTTCAAACCACCAATATCGTTCCAAGCGTCATTGGGAACTTCACAAACGGTTTCGCGCAAAGAGCTTAGATTGCCTTTGGTCATTGCATAATGAAAATTGTCCATTATTCCGGCCAAAGAATTCAACACTTTGACATCGATTTGATCGTCTTCCAAATAGATAAGATCCATTTTTCTCTAATTTGCTGTAATGCGGCTTCCGAACATACGGATGCAATATCGGCACCGACATGTCCGTGCGTTTCGTTAGCAACTTGCTCCAAGTCGACGTTGTCGTCCAATTTCATATTTTGGTATGAATGCGCAAAATTTCTAAACGATCAAAGGCATCTGGAATACCGATGTCGATTTTTCGATAAAAACGACCAAAACGACGTAAAGCTAGATCATTCGCATTTGGGCGATTGGTTGCCGCCATTACCACAACCTGCGAGCGTTTCTTCATTTCGTCCATCAATGTCAACAACTGACGTTCGACTTCTCCATTAGTTTTATCGCGTTTCGGCGATGATGGCCGGAGATTTTTTCTCTGCTTGATCGAAAGCATTACGTAAATTTCTTTCAGATTCGCCGCCCATTTAGTTCATAATTTCGGGCCGGTTGATTAAGAAGAAGAATGCTCCAGTTTCGTTTGCAACGGCAATACAAGTTTATCCGTACCCGGAGGGCCATACATCAAAATACCTTTTGGCGGGCTCACACCAAGAATCTTGAACAGAGATGGGTGGGGCAATGGCAACTCCACCATTTCTTTCATCACGTAAGTTTTGCACACCCCTTAGATTTTCCTCCTTAAGCTCTCTTCAAACTTGCCCGATCGCGTTCATTACTTCGTCTAAAATGTTTAATTACAAAAATCTCACATACTAGGTAGTCGCCATTTACAAGCTCCGGGGCATCGCAAGGGTAGGAGCGGTAAGCACGGTAAAACCGTAGCGCTTGCCACACAGATCCCGGCTCAACCAAGAACCCCTTCTGACCAAACGCCGGTTCTAATCGGTAAATGGGTAAAAGGGGAACGGGGGAAAGTCGAGAACAAGCGCGAAATGATAAGTTCGCCTGAGTTAATCTTGTCTAGCTAAATCCGCGACAGCGGATAATGGCTGAGCGCAGACCTGGCGGACCAAAACGAGTACGATCCCTTTAAAAAACGCCCAAGGGAAAAAACGTACAAGATAGGGAGTATGGGTCTAAGCCCTGGTATCCCAAGTCAGGAGATGATCTGTTTGTCTGTCAAAGTCTTTCAAGAGTAAAATCAAACAGTTTTACTATCTTTCCAAGGTCACTATTGAAACTTTCGACAAAGTTAATTTCACGTAAACGGTGAAATTAAACACCCGGCACTAACTAAGCACGGAAAATAACAAAAAGATAATCCTACTATTAAAACTATATTCGGAATTATTTTAACCAAAAATCTAACAAGGAGACCACCCGACCTTACCCTCACCGATTTGCTTGATTTTTGTTTTACGAGCAGGTTATGACTAGAAATGAAGCGGGCCAAAATATTAGAGCGCGATATTCACCCGTTGCCGAGAAAATCTACTTTGAAAATATCGTCTTTTTTCATATTTTATGGGGTACGGCTGAAGGGTCTAGTAATTTTCTTATTGGTATCTGTGGATATAGGGATAACAAAAAATACTATATATAAATTAAAATTATAATATATCAAGTTATACCTATATATCGTTTCGACAATGTCTGACTACAAATTCATGGAAACACTGGGCCCTTCGACAGTTGAAGAAATCGAAACCGATGAAGAATCTCTGTATAGTGAAATTTCTAGGAGGCGATTGAAAGATGCGATGGTGTATTGTCAGCAACTCCTTATTGCAAATAATTTAATGGCGCCAGAAGCTTCTGCGGTAATTAGTGAAGACGCTGTGGTAGTAGGAGAAGACATTTACCATTACATTATAACAACGTTAGGAGAAAAGGAATTGTGTCGGAGGACGAAATTTTTGAAGAAGTAAAAGAAAATATGACCGAAGATTGTTCTCCAGAGAGAAAAGGATGAAAATAGAAGAAATCGATAATATTCCACTAGATTACAAAATCAAGGTTTCTAATATTGCTAGGCAACATCCAAAGTGGAGCATTAAAACTCTTCAAAAAGGAGGATGTTCCCGTCTAAAAAGCTTTAAGGATTTGAAGAAATGGAGAAAACAAATTCAAAATGGTGGAACAAAATTTGATAAATTTGAAATTATTGACTCTTGGAGCAATGACAGGTTTGTAGAAGCTCGCAAAACTCTCAACAAGTATCAACAAGAAACTTGCAACAGTGGGCATTATCTGCAGCGGGTCAGTTTGAGAATTTTGAATTCAAAGCCTCTGAAAATTGGGTTGTTCGATTCAAAAGAAGACACCGAATTGGCCAGCGAAAAATAACCAAATTTGTAAGCCAAAGAGAAACCGCGACACTGGAGGAAACTTTGGCTGCCGCTGAAAGATTTCGAATCCAGACTCGTGCGTTGATACCGAAATTTGACAAAGATCTTGTTATCAATACAGATCAGACTGGGTGTCAATACCAGTCAAATTATAACCGAACTCTCGCGGAGCGGGATCAAAAGTTATTATTGTTAATACAAAGGACATGAACAAGGTCACCCATTCCTATACAGCACAGTATGCCATTACCCTCTCCGGAAAACTATTACCTCTCGTTTTTGTATGCCTACAAGAGGCGACAGGATCATTTGGGCCGAGGGTTAAAATATGTGTAGAAGAATATGCTAGAAAATAAAAAAATGTTGTTGTAACTTCTTCAAAGTCGGGAAAGTTGACAACATCTTTGTATAAAGATTATTTAACGAACGTTTTAAGCCATACGTGGAAAAGAACGTTTTCTACTTATAATCGATTCTTGGGAGGCCAAACAAATCTAGATCTATACGATGAAGTATTTCAGGATGAAGAAGGTCAATCAACTTGTACGATTAAAGTAATTCCTCCGAAATGTACACCATTGGTCCAGCCTTGCGATGTTTACTTTTATCGACAAGTAAAAATTTTATCAAACGTCTTCAAAATTGTGCACAGTTGATCGAGACACAACGTGAAATCAATTCTCGGAAGATTGCATAAAATACAATCGATAGTACAACATCAGTTGTCCTCACCAATTTTTCGGATATGCTGCAGTACGCGTGGTTTGCTTCCAAGCTCACTGACGAGAGAAATGTTTTCATAAATGTAAACCAAATGTGCTTCCCATAGAAATTTTAAACAATCCTTGCAAGTGTAAGAAAACTGCATTTATAAGGTGCGCTCGATGTAGTGAAACATATTGCTTTTTTGTTTTACGACGAATATCACCCTGGCTCCTGCGAATTTTCGGATGATTCCTCCGAAGATTAATAGATAAAAATAAGATTTTTGATTTTTAGTACACAGCTTGATATATTATAATTTTAATTTATATATAGTATTTTTTGTTATCCCTATATCCACAGATACCAATAAGAAAATTACTAGACCCTTCAGCCGTACCCCATAAAATATGAAAAAAGACGATATTTTCAAAGTAGATTTTCTCGGCAACGGGTGAATATCGCGCTCTAATATTTTGGCCCGCTTCATTTCTAGTCATAACCTGCTCGTAAAACAAAAATCAAGCAAATCGGTGAGGGTAAGGTCGGGTGGTCTCCTTGTAAGACAGATTTTAACGTGCTGCCTCGCCGAGAACTCAAGTTGGACTCCCCCATTCCCTTTGCTCGCGTCTGCGCGCCGACCTACACATGTGATATTTTGCTGAAACAGGGAAATAATACAACGCCGGCAGCAATTAAATTGATAATTGGAAATAAATGTAAAATTTCCGTAACAAAACGAACTACCAAATCAAGCAATAAAACTCCCACGCGTAGCACCATGCATCAAACGACCAAGGCAATTACTTCCAAACTTCACCCGTGACGGGTTTCTTACCCGTCATCCGATTTTGACCATTTTTAAAGTGGATTATGAAAGACGAGGGTCTTATTGGTCTATAAAAAAATAAAATTTCTGGTCAAACCACTAATTTTGAAAAAAAAACAGCTTTAAAGATTTATATGTAAACCGGTTGTCTCATTGGCTCTTTGCAACTTTGGCTCCTCCCACCCCATTTTTCACGTAACAGGGCCTGCACTTGATGAATGCATCGAGTTATCAAGATATTGTGAAGATTTTCGAACGTGACGATGCTGAAGTAATTGATTTACTGGTTACCTTTGAACATGCGTTGTAAAGTCCGCAATTGCAGACGATACTGCAATGTGATTAGGGCAAACGGATTCTTTCTTAATCGTTGCTTCAAGTGCCCTGGTTGCAGGAAGAAATAGATTTTACTGAATTATGTTTTACATATTGTGGTTATGGTGTTGCGATACGAGGTCCGGTGGGACTGCGCTCATAGTAGGGGTGGAAAGACACGCTGTGTATCGGTTATACCAATCGTTCCATCGTATCTGCTCTTGAACGCTGGTGACTAATCCCATCCTACTTCAAATCGGTGGTCCTCCTCAAGTTGTGCAGATAGATGAGTCGGTCATTACCAAGCGGAAAACTGGAGTTGGTCGGATACGCCACCCCACCAACAATGGATTTTAGGGTTGTCTAGCACGTTCGAGAATAGGGGTATCGTGTTATACATCTCTAAAAAAGATTCTGCTACGCTAAGGTGGCTTAGTTCGACGCACATTAGACCTTGAACCGAGATCTAGACGGAATGTTAAGATGGATATTCGGGATTAAAATCAACTTGAAGGGGTCTCTCCTTATACCCACAAAACTGTAAACCACAGTTCGCATTTTGTAGACCCCATCACTGCATCATCCAGGACATCGATCAAGATGTATTGGGGCTGGGCTATAAGATAGCTACAAAGAGAATAGGCCGACCTAAGATTCCTGGCCTTACAAGAGAGAGATTGGAGACAGTGGTGGAGGTGCTTTTCCACGTAGAGAGCACGAAGAACGCCAACTGGCGCAAGCAAGCGGGGAAGCTGTCCCGTTTGAAGAGGAAGAACTCCTCCAGGCCCTCCATAATATGGCCAAAAACAAAGCGCCTGGTCCTGACGGCATACCGTCAGAGTTAATAGTAAGCGTGGCAACCGCATATCCGAGATTGATACTGAAGGTGGTCAACAAATACCTTGGAAAAACGAATTCCCCCAGATATGGAAGAGAGCCAGGCTCGTGCTGCTGCGCAAGGGTCTTAAACCTTTAAATGATCCAGGTGCGTACCGCCCCATATGCTTGCTCGATGATCTTGGCAAGCTGTATGAACGCCTCATACTGGGAGGCTACAAGCAGACATAGAACGGACTGGAGATCTGGCCACAAACCAATATGGTTTTAGAAGAGGGCGCTCTACTACAGACGCGCTGCAAAAAATGGTGAAGATTATCAACAGGGGGGCGAGGGTACACGGCACACCAGACGTCTGGTAGCAGTCATCACCATTGATTCGCATTCAACAGCGTCAGATGGAGATACATCCTTGAGGCGCTGAAAAAATGTTGGCATTTTGCCCTGTGTAATGTGACGTATGATGACCTCTTGAGGATCCAATTTCCGGAAGGGGTCGACCTCGTTGGCTTTCCAGATGATATTACGATTAGTGTGGCGAGGAAAACAGAGAACGAGCTCGTTGAAACCGCCAACGGGGTATTGCGGCTCGTCAACAACTGGCTTGAAGAACATGAACTTAAAATGGTTCCGGAAAAAACGGAAATAATGGTCCCAAGCGGAAGAAGAATCGTCCAACCGATGATTTTTAGAGTAGGAGGACAAGATATAGTTCCCCAGAAGACACTCGTAACCTTGGGTGTTACATTAGACCATAGAATGTGTTTCAGCCAACACCTAGACAAGGTAGCACAAAAGGCCATCAAGCTTGGTGCCGCGCTAAGTGCCCTGATGCCCAGGGTCAAAGGCCTAAGTCGTCCAAAAGAAAACTATTTAGCTCCGTGGTGCACTCCACCATCTTATATGGTGCACCTATCTGGTTCGGGGCGATGGAAACGGCAGCTTATAGGGCGAAGATCGCGAAAATCCAGAGAAGAACAGCAATACGAGTGGCGAGGGCATATCGTACCATCTCCAACAGTGCGGTACTGGTGATAGCAGGCATTATGCCCATAGACCTTATGGCGAAAGTGAGATACGAGAATTACCATCGGAAAAAACAAGGAAGCAATACGAACACGAACGAAGCTATGAACTTCGCAATCGAGGCATGGCAGACCAGATGGCAGGAAGAAGCTACCGGCAGGTGGACATACAAACTCATCCCCAACATAGCCACGTGGATGAATAGACACCATGGGGAACTTGATTACCACCTTACACAAGTTCTGTCGGGACATGGCTGTTTTAATGCCTACCTCAGCCGGATGAACATCCGAGAGTCCCCCACCTGTCGGTACTGCGAAGAAAACGATACAGCGGAACACACGATATTCGTGTGCGAAAACTGGGCAATACAAAGAGAACAACTGGAAAACAAGATTGGGTAGACACTCTCCCCCAATACAATGGTAGAAATAGGGATAGCCAAAGAAGAGAATTGGATTCTCATCACGAATTTCATCAGAGACGTGATGGGAAGGAAAGAGGAAGATGAAAGGCTAGAACAACAAAAAAACAAGAAAAAAGTCCCGAAAGGGTGAAGAAACCAAGGAAGAAAGAAAAAAACATCTAGAATGTTTCACGACGAATTTCACGCCTCTTAAGTCACGTAAGGAGTGGGTTTTAGTCGGTAAGAGTCCGACACTACCACCCAACGCCATCCGGGTGGTGTCCATGAGGATTTCCCCACTCCCAGCGCACCAAAAAAAAAAGACCCCATCACTGGGGCTTGCACAAATAGGGTAGAAGGCTATTGGTCTAGATTAAAAATGGGGACGGGTAGAAACCCGTCATCCGATTTTGACCATTTTTAAAGTGGATTATGAAAGATGATGGTCTAATTAACGCATAAAAAAAATAAAATTTGCGGATTATTCACACAATTTTGAAAAAAACGGCTTTAAAAATTTATTAACAATGCAAATTACTCATTGGCTCTTTTGAACTGTAACCCCGCCCCCAAAGTTGAAAGAGGATGTGGCGACAGTAAATATACCAGAATCTCGGTTTTCACGACGAATTATGATAGATAATGGTGTAATTAGCTAATAAAAAGAATTAAATTTGTGATCGGACAACAAATTTCCGAAAAAAAATCACTTTTTGTGTGAATTCGTTTCTGAGGTGGTTGCACTGTCAAAACCTACTCTCCGCACACGCCCGCGTTAAGCGGCTCCAACTCGAAAAGTTTGAAAGTTGACGCGACGGATCTCAGAGAGCGACTGGTATCTCCCCACCACTAGTCACTGTCGACCCAGGCACAGCACACGTACCGCCAACAGAATGAACGCCATATTGGAATTTTACTACACAAAATACACTTACATGTATTTCTTATGGGAAAATTGCAATTTTCAAAATTAAATTGTGGCCTTATTACAAGTCCGACAACTTTCATCCTCACCTTAAAAGATTCGTATTTTTATGCTCTTTCGTTTGGTTGAACCATTTTTATAGGGAAAAGTGTATTTTCGAAGACGGGTTTCTTACCTCGACCCTAAAATTTATTTCCGACGGTTAGGGGTTTTGTCTTCTCGCCTGTTAATCAGCCATTTGAGCGAATTTATGTGAGTTTCTATTTTTGGATGCACACATAAATAACGATTAGAGAATATGCTACTACAAATCGCCGAGCGATATCCGGTTTAATTCTTTTGCAGAGTCACTGGGAGAAGTACAAATCAGCTCTTTTCAGGGCTAAAAATTATTTAGAATAGGGTGTTTTATTGCGTTAGCATAATGAATCCAAGTCTTGACGTAGTTGCGTTTATCAAAACCGCTTGTAGCGCCCGAAGCGACGCGGAGAGTCGCGCAGTT
>JARFIX010000397.1:0-69739 GCA_036346125.1 Lycocerus yunnanus | reverse complement strand
AAAATCGATCAAATTGAACAACTTTGCATTATGTGCACCTTTTAAAGTAATTATAATATCGGTCTTCCACGTGGAAATGTGCTAGTAAGGTTAGTAATTATAAATTTCTCGTAATGCACCAATACATTCTCCTGATGCGACCTCTTACAGATATGGAGTTGCAAAATATGGCTAACATGGATCAAGTTTCGGCCACTCCAAGTAATGCAAGCAACAAATATGAAATTAAGACAGAACTGCCGGAAGACGAAATATTCAATATAGAAGATTTGCATCATTCGATTGATATTAAAGAGGAAAGCGATAATGAACAATTAACACGGAAGAGTCCTGCAAGAAAATTCAACAATCCTAGGAAGTCTGAATGTGCAGTTCGTGGGTATATTACTGCAAATAAAGTTAGTTCAACAAGGCATATAATAACCCACGTTGGTAAGAAACCGTTTGTTTGTGAAATTTGTGACTACAAATGTTCACGAAAATCACATTTGACTAGACATTTAAGAACCCACAGTGGAGAGAAGCCCTTTCTTTGTTATATTTGTGACCACAAATGTTCACAAAACACATTTAACTGAGCACTTAAGAACTCACACAGGTGTGAAATCGTTTGTTTTGAAATATGTGACTACAAAAGTTCTTATAAATCAAGTTTAATAATAATAATAACATTTATTCAATTTTAAAAGTAGTTACATGATTACATGTTAACAAATTTTTACCATTATCTATTATTAGGTGAAGCCCTTTGTTAGATATTTGAAATATGTACAGTAATTATAATTTTTATATTTGAATACATTATTTAGTAACAGGATTAAAATTTCAAAAAACCTGTTAATTGATTTTCATAACCAAAAGTTCAGCTGTTACGTCGGGTTGCTCTGTCGATTCGTGCGGTAACCCTTTTTAATAATGATGGCAACACCACCTGCTCGGTCGGTTAATCGATCTTTCCTAAAAACAAAATAATTTTAAATTTTAAATTATCGTTTACCTTTAACCACGTTTCAGTAATTAGAGCAATATGCACATCGTTTTCTTCCAGGAAAAGTTCCAGATCTTGGGATTTGTTTACAACGCTGGTAGCGTTCCACGTCATAATATTAAGTACTTCGATGTTGTATTTATCCTTCGAAAGCCTTTGAACATTTAATATATGCTGACATTCTTACAGCGCCATCTACAGTTGTTGCCATTACGCGATTTAACTCGCGTACAGCGTTTAACATCTTATCAATATCGCACATTGATTCGAGTTTTTAAATTCGCTAAAAAGTGAATCTAAATTGTCAATGCCAGCGCGACTAACATTTTTTGGTCTGACGCGATAAGCCGGATGTTGAGTAATCGGCCTTGGTTGATTAATAATTGATCTTTGTTGCAAGGCTTGACTCATCGTAGGAGTTGTTGTCGGTGCAAAATTTTGAATTGGCCTACTTGGTCGAAGAGAAGGAAAGTCCGCCTCACGAATTAAGTAAGCCTGTTGTTTGGCTGCTTTCGGTACTGGCTTAGCCGTCTTGTTGACCGCCTTCAAGTAAACGGAACAACCTCGAAAATCTCCCGTATGGGCTTCACGACAATTTGCGCACTTGGGGGTGGCATTTTCGGCGACTGTGCATTCGCTGGAGAGATGATTTCCAGCACATTTTCTGCATGCGATTTTCAAATTGCAATTATTAGCTGCATGCCCAAACTGTTGACACCTGTAGCATTGCGTAATGCCCTTCCTTGCTCGGTACTTTTCCCAATACACACGAATGTTACCGACACCCCTGATCGACTGTATTTCAGTAAATGTTACGTCGTTTTCGAACGCAACTTTAAATTTGGGATAAAATTTATTGTCCTTATTTAGTAATTTTACACTAAAAACTTTTGGATTTACCAATTTCAAAGCTTCGAGTACTTCAACTTCGGTCAGGCACTGAACGCCTTTTAGAACAGCTATCATTTTCTTATCGTTACCCACGCTGTAGGTATGAAATTGAGTGCCTTCTTGTATAAATCTCGATTTTAATTTATTGAAATCCTCGGTAATTATTTTGACCTTATTACCTAAATATTTTAAGTGGAAATTTTTATTTACATATTCTTTGATGTCGTTTGTGAATTTGACATGACTTTTTGGTAATCCCGAAACTACGATTGGTTTGGGCTTAATTTTTTTAGGTAACGAAGTTGCATTTGATGTCACAACGTCCTGTTCCATATTTTCTTGAGTATTGTTTAATAACTCGAATTGGTTCCCTAACGTTGATATTGTACATCGTTTCAACCTCATCTTTACTTTTGGTATTTTTTGCCTGATTGGTTTCGGCAATTGTAGCTTTGCCCTCTTCCGGAGTAAGTGAACTGTTACCCCGTTTAAGTTTTTGCTTGCCCTTCATTTTGTCGGAAGCAAATTTATTTTCATAACCTACAATAAAATTTGAAATTAGGGAGAGGCTAGAGTTACGGCAAACGTAAAATAAAGTGAAAAATAAAGTGCCGGGACTCGAAATAAACAATATTTCCACGTATTTATGCTGGACTCAAAATAAAGACACAATTTAAACAAAATTATAAACAATTAAATAAATAAAGTTCCGTAAAGTTAAAGTTAAGACAATTTTAATTCCGCGGGAGAACCAGTTGACCGTTATTTTTGCTGTACTAATATTGGATGCCAATGTAGTGGCATGTTTTTTTAGAGATCCAATAGAAAAGAACCGACAAAAAACCGCGAAAACTAATAGTGTGTTGGCTAAATTGAATAATGTAACGGATTTTGTTGCTAGGCGAGTTTCATTGGATGCTAAAAAATGGTATTATAACTTTGGACCAATGACAGGCCAAAGACAGTACGCGCGAAATTACATAACGGTTTTTTCGGTGACGTGGAAGTGAAAAAAAACGGACACAAAAGGATATAAAAGACGCATTTTAGGCATAAATAATTAGAATAAAATTGAACTTCAACAGCTCCAGGAGGAAGATCATGACCTGTGTTAATAACAAAAGTGAAAAGTCGGCGAATTTAATATTTTTTCAAAGAATAATTTTATAAACAAATAAAACAGTGAATAGTGACAACTTCTGCGAACACCGAAAATAAGGTTAAATTTTTGTGGTTAATTTTAATTTAGACTTAAAAAGAATGTTTGTTATATTTGTTTGACATCCAGTAGATGATAAGAATATGCATGCCTATAGAAAGATAACTTACTTAAAAAAATTATTAATGCTTTATAATCACACACTTGGATTTATTTATTGTGATTGTTCACTGAGTAAAAGAATTGTTTTTATTGGGATGCCATTTTATTTTTTTTACAAGTGGCAAGTTGCCCAAAGGTTTAAATACCTAAATAGCAATAAACATAAACATTCAGTTTTGTTATATTTTTATTAACAAAGTTTTGTACAAAATCATATTAAAAATAAAATTTCGGTGTTCACCGGTAGATATAAAATATTTACATTTAGTTCATTTAGTTCAAACGAACGTCAATATGGCATCCTCAAACAAAGGGGTGCAAACAAATAATCGAAGCTATTGATTTTAGTTAATATTAGATAAAATTGTACTTACAGTAATTTTATTCACACAAGTTTAATCGAGATAATAATATTTTAAATATTAATAATTGCAAAATCTTTGTCATCATCATCATTTCCATGATGGATTAGGAAATGATGATGATGACAAAATGAAAATTTACAAAATCTTTGTAAATTGATTTTTAAAACACTGTTAAAATAGCAACGGTCATAACAATTGTATTTCGTTTACCGACCTCAACCGGAAAGACCCCTACGCGTGATCACCTCTCACCGTACCGAGATGGCGTAACCTAAGTTTTGAAAACGCGCTAAATTCCAATTAATTTTATATTTAAACCCCGCGAATATTTGAATATAAAAAAATAATATTGCAATATGTTCAGCCGATAAGATATTAACTTATGTATTTGTTGGAATTTCCAAGTTCGGCTCATGATTTATGCGTTTTTCAAAGTCATTATTAGCGAAGCACATTCAGCAGTTTAAAAAAAGCTTTCCAAATGATGATTGCCATATAATAGGCGATAGTGCTTTCCCAACACAAACGTGGCTTATGAAATCGTTTACAAGAACTCATAACATGGCGCAAGTATAAAAACATCATAAGTTTTGTTCTGATGAAGTAGTAGTAGAAAACGTATTTCGTTTAATAACAGAAAGATGGACAAGACAACTTATTCGCAAAATATTTTGAGGTTAGGTTATTTATATCAACAAGTTGTTGCAAATATATTCGTCGAATGTTGCTCTGAACAGCTGTCCGTGTGACGTAATCAGAAGCTGTCCAGAGCAGTTCTGAAGACTTTTACAAGATTTCTACTCGAGTTGATAATGAAATTGTGGCAATTTAAATTTAAAAGTGCGTGACTTTCACCTTTTTTCAATTGGGTAAGTTAAAATTCATCACATTTATTTAATTTTTTTTAGTCCGGTCCTGGCTAGCTTGCAAAGTTGTAGTGATGGCGAATTGGCGATTTAAATTTAGAAATTATCGATAAGTATTTGCAGTTGCTTATCGATATTGCAGTGTCCAGTGAGATCATAGGATATATTTACAGAAACAGAACAGTGTTTTTGGTGCAGATCGTGGAGGAGGTGTTGACCTAACCTCAATATGTGACCTGAGAATATAAGATAACCACCAATAATGCAATACCGGCAACAAATGCAATATGTATTACAATCAGTAAAACCCGGGATATTCTCAAGTAAGTCCACTACAGATTAATACACCTTTCAATATGTACCCGTAGGAAACATTAAATATCCACCGTTACCTAATGAAAATCAATGCAAAACAGTGAATAATAATAAAAAAACGTCTAAGAAGTCCCGAACAAAATGTTGGAAGTTACAAACAGAAAAAGATGAGTGATTATTAGTTAAGTAATCCCATTCATACAACCAACAGCTTCTCACCACTAACAGTGGAAACGGAAGAAGAAAATAAAGAACTAGGTGTAACTAAACCACCACCAATTTTTGTGGATGGCGTACAAAATATATGACCACTTTTAGATGTATTGAACGAAGTAGCAAAAGCAGGTTCAAGGCTTACTACCAAAAAAGGGAAATAACTCTTTGCAGCAATAAAAAATAACAACATGTCAAGTTTATCGTACAGGGCAACTGACATACTGGCCCAGCTTAGTGCATTGTAATATTATATTATTATATTGTTTTTCACATGATATTTAGACATATCATAACATTTACTTATTGTTTTTCTGTAAAACAAATTGTAAATACAGTAGAACCCGATTATCCGTGCTCGGATTATCCGGGAAGCGGTTTATCCGTGGGCCCATTATACATCGATTACCGTCAGATTATTATGCGTGCGACGGCTTATCCGTGCAGCGCCAGCGGTTTATCCGTGAACATTCGCAACTTTAGTAGTATACTATGTAAAATCAAATGCTAATTGCATAATAATGGGTTACATACAAAGCTGTTTAGTGTATTTTTTGTAATAATTTACCAAAAACGTCAATTATTATCCGTGTTTTCAATTATCCATGCCGAGCACGGTCCCGGTCGGCCCGGATAATCGAGGTTCTACTGTATTAATTTAATTAAAATTTTAATTTTTACTTACTAATCAATTAACTAATTATTATTTACAAATTTTCTTACATCCTAAATTATCAAATTTGCATTTATTAATATTAAAACAATAATCATTTAAATTGATAGTTGGTTATAATCACAAATACAATATTTTACCTTAGTTATTATTTTAGGCATTCGGAATTCAAAGAACGAGACAATCGCATTAATATCCAGATGGAAAAGTTAGCTATCGCATTGAAAGATTGCACAACTGTAATTGAACATGAAAAATAGCAGCAATCCTACAAAGTTTAATTTAATTGTAGTTTTAAGTATTTTTTAATTTAAATTTATATTTCTGGCCTCTCACCAGTGTGAGTTCTTACTTGCACCTTGAAACTTGATTTACGTAAACTTTTGTAATCTCATATTTTACAAACAAATTGTTTCTCACCGGAGTGAATTTTTAAACAATGTCTTGCTAAAAGGCGTTTTTGTGAAGCTTTGTAGTCACAAATTTGACATTCAAAAGGTTTCTCACCTGTGTGAGTTCTAAAGTGCACTTTTAATTTTGATTTCCGTGTACATTTGTAGTCACATATTTCACAAACGAATGGTTTCTCATGGGTGTGAATAAATAAATGAATTTTTAAATAATCCCCTTGTGAACATTTGAAGTCGCAAATTTGACAAGAAAATGATTTCTCACCAGTGTGAGTATTTAAATGCCGCTTTAAATTTGCTTTCCGTAAAAATTTGTAGTCGCATATTTCACAAACAAACGGTTTCTCATTGTTGGTATGAATTATTAAATGCCTTCTTAAATATATTTGTTGTGAACATTTGAAGTCGCAAATTTGACAAGAAAATGGTCTCTCATCGGTGTGAGTTCTTAAATGAGATAATAAATTTTTTTTAGCTCTACTTTTGTAGTTACAAAATTGACAAGAAAATGGTCTCTCATCGGTGTGAGTTCTTAAATGCACCTTTAAACAGGATTTATATGAACTTTTGTAATCACATATTTCACAAACAAACGGTTTCTCGACAGTATGAATTGTTAAATGCGTTGTTAAATTTCCCTTTAGTGAAGTTTTGTAGTCGCAAACTTTACATGCAAACGATTTGTTACCGTGTGAGATTTTAAATGCATTATAAAATTACATTTCCTTGTACTACTATACCCGCAAACTGCACATTCAAATTTTCTTGCTAGGTTTTTCTGTGTTAATTGTTCACTATCGCTGTCTTCTTTAATGTCAATCGAATGATGCAAATCTTCTACGTTAAATTTCTCGTCTTCTGACATTTCTGTTTTAATTTCACAGTTGCTGTTTGAATTATATGGAGTGTTCAAAACTTGATCCATGTTGGCCCTATTTGGCAACTCCTCCGGAGGAAGAACTTGAGCCATACCTGTAAGAAGCCACATTAGGAGAATATAATGATGCATTACGAGATAATTATAATTACTAATCCTTAGTAGCACATTTCCACGTAGAAGACCGATATTGACAAATTCTAAACCTAAAGAGGTGCAGATAACACAAAGTTATTTAATGTGACTGATTTGGGTAAACCAGGGCGAAGAAATCAGTACGCTCACTACAATAATAAACAAAATTTGTGGTGGCGCCCTCTTCTGACAATTTTTTCAAGTTACCATGAAAATAAACGAGTGTGTCAACTTTTGAAACGCAAACATAACAATTTTATTAGTAATTATCTTTTTGCCATGTTCGTAATTTATTCTAATCTTACTTAACTTTGCTAATTTTTATTACAATTTGCACCACAATTGGCGTTCACTTTTTTTAACAATCTAAATTTTACATTTACAAAGCCAACACTCAAAATCAATTCTTGATGATGTCTTGAATTTATTACATTTTTTGTACCGACATTATTCATTATTTTGGGATTTTCTGTGAAATGAGTTGATTTTCCAAAATTTTTTAGAATATTAAAGTCTCTTAACAGAAGAAACTCGAAATATAAAATATTAAGCATAAACATACAAATATAAAACATAAAGTTCAATCGTAAAAACCAAAATAAAAATTGCTATAAATAATGCCAAAAATCTGGACATTTTGCAAGAGAATGTTGCAAAATTATTTAGTTAAAAAAATTAAAAGTGCAGTGTCAAAAATAATAACATAAAAATACATTTTTATTAATATAATATGATTTAAAAAAAATTAAGTTCGCGCATTAATTTTTTTTAGATCTATTTAGGCGCAATGCCTGTTGACTTTCCTCCTTGCTAATTGCTTGTGCATTTAATGGTATAAAATCTTTAAGCGATAATTTACTTTCTCTTGTTTTTCTTTCTCGTGGTTTTATTTCCACAATCAAGACTTGAATGAGAAGTCTTGCCTTTTGAATATTCTCGGCAGATCCTTTTAATCGAACGATTGTGTTTTCTTCAACAATATCTTTGGTGACATATATCTGAGCACCGGATTGGAGTTCCAGATCATTGATCTTGGTGCCCCCTTTACCTGTGCATCGAAAAAACACGTTTATAAATATGTTTATAAAATAAAACTAATGATTATAAAAACACTAAATTCAAACTTACAGAATCTAGGTGTAGAATACTCAGAGTAAGAACAACCTAACTCGAAGTCGGGCCAAAAATTAAAAAGTATTTAGGAATGCTCCATTTCAAGACGTTAAGACATGAGAAGTTATAAAAGAGCAATGTCCACGATTGGGTATAAAATAAGACTATAAATAAAAAATAAGAATGCTGACATTTAAGGATTACATTTTTTACAATTTTCTTGCAAGTAATTTAACATTCACAAATAGCAAATTGTGTGAATGGAGTCCTTTCAAATTAGCTGCTCAAAACAACCGTTAGGGTTTTAGAAGTAATTTTACCATTAAAAAAATTAAAAACTTTGCCGATCCAAAGATTATAAAGCAAAGAAAAGAAAAACAAATTAAACAACAAGTAATAAGTATTGCAGAATTGCGAAAATAACCTGAAATGAATGTAAACAGAAAAAGAAGAAAGAGATGGTGGATAAACAATAAAATTACAAAGTAGCTTAATCTTCTATTTTTATCTTGATCTACATTAAGTTACTATTTATGTGAATATTTAACTTGAGTTATGAGTAGGTGTACTTCTATACGATAATGAAAAATATCAAATAACATTAAACTTACCGATGATTCGTCCAACATATGACGATGGCACTTGCATGGTTACTTCAGTGCTGTTTAGTAGGCTATTTGGATTATTCCGGTTTCCGGCTTTCCTATTTTGGTTCTTTTTATAATTTACGATTTTAAATTCTTGCTCGCTCATCTAAATATACAATAATTTATAAAGCTGACAACAATTGGATTAAAAATAAAAAATTAAAATGTTTGTAATGTATAGATTTTAAAAAATATGACAACCACTTACACCCATACAATTGCAAAGCTCGGTATCTGCTTGATTAGTCAAAAAAAAATGTCTAGCTTAGCAAAAAAAGTTTATGGAAACTCACAGAAAAATTTGGAACCATTAAAAAATCCTTTCCGAAGGAAAGTATGAGACATATCCATTGGAATTTTCAAATTTTTTTAAAACTCTAAATAATGATAAAAAAGTGCTTTCTTTTTCGATTTTCCAAGTATGAAAACACTACCGCTTTTTGTACACAATAGAATTTAATTAAATATCAAAAATTAAATACACACTTACCTTTGTTATTCTTTGTAATAACAGTTATTTCTATCTTCTGATTCTTGCTTTATCCACGAGATGATCAACAAATTTAATAAACAATTTGGTTAAAATCCATTTATATACCTAAATTTGTTCTTGCCAACAGAAAAATTTTGTTTTACTGCCAATATAAAAAAAATTGATGTAATTGTTTTTATACGGAGTAATCTCTTTCATTTCTGAAGTGGTCCATCGTTCATAGATAAGAGAGTACAGGTAAGGTTAAGCAAGGTTAAAAAATTCCTGCACACCCTGTATCATTTAAACGAAACTAATTACAAAAACTAAGACCTAATTTTGATATCAAACTTAACGGCCTATAACTTTAAACCTATTAAAATTTATTTTCAAGAATCAACCCATTTCATTGAAAGGTAATTTTTTCATTAGGTCCAAAACCCATGGACGGTGAAAAAGGTAATCTTGTGTTTTTTTGAAATATGAAACTATTTTAGAATAATTTTTTGTTTACTTAGTGACATTCAGTATTAGAATCTCGTATGTCAACATGGGTTTGTCAAAACACATGTCAATTTATTATATTTAAAAATTTTCCAATATAGTTTGTTATGTAAGCTGGGATAATTGGAAAATTATCTTCGCTTCCAAAACACAAATTTAGTTTGTGTTTGCCCTTGTTGTTCTTTTAGGCCAGCTGTTCTTGATAGCGGCAGCGAGAGGTGAGTTCGGAATCGAATTGTCCTTGAGCTGCTTTAGTATGAAAATATAAATTAAACTCAATTAATCTAAATTAATGAATTTATTTAACAATTTAACAATAAGTATTGCTCTGCAGTTGTAAACAATAATGTTAATTAACTCAGGCAACAACCCTAATGAATCCAAGTAACTGATCCGAGTCTGAATTACAACTGCGTTAGTTGATAAAGTTAAAATCGAATAACAAAAGCCCCCAACAACAGATATCTCAAGCAATAAAAAATGGGACTCACCAGCTGTATGAATCCTTACAGAATTATATAAAAGACACTCGTAATCACTTAAGATGTAGTTGCGGGCTGCAGCTTGCTGAAACTGGATGTTGATCGCGCACAAACAACACTGGGTTACCCAAATCACTGGGTCGGAGCCTTGGGTTGATGGTACGGCGTCTGGACGAAGAAGGAAAACACTCGGAGTGTTGAACGGGATTGCACTCTGCACGGTTTCAGGGACGATCGAAGCACTCAGAAGCAAATAATTACGAAGCACTGACTGGTGCTTATGGCGTTTCAATTCCAAAACAATTAAACGCAGGTGAACAAAGGTTTGCTCGATGTAATTAATAAAACGATTCTCGACATTTGCAGGCCGTCGAAATTTAAAATAATGATCGTCGGTGTAATTAATGTGATAATTCTTTTAAAAGAATAAATAGCCGAACACTGCACAAACGATGACCCTTCACATTTATCACCTCCACGTGATCGTCGCGCAATTTGAAGAAAAATATGCTGCACAGCAGATGTTAGCAATTTTGACAAGAAACCAATTTTAAAACTCCCGTATTTGTTACGCAACGAAATCCGCATCTAAGCGTTTTTATCGGTGACCTTTCTTCTTCTTCTTTCGGTGCCTATCCGTATCCGGATGTTGGAGTCAACTTAGCTGAAGCCAAGCTGACATTACTAGGGAATATAATTAATGCGGTGGTTTCCGTTGCCTTCCCCAGACCAAAGATTGATATTGGACCTTTGATCACAGCAGTGTAACCGACTCGACTAGGAATCGAACCATGATCTACCGCTTTAAAGTCGGCCGGTGCATGCTTTACGCTACACTGCTGGTCCACGGTTAGGGCTAAAATTTAAGATATAAAGAGTCATATATTGTTTTGTTATATATTAGGCATGTGTACTTAAATAAGTGGTGTCAGTGATCTCTTTCATTTTATGTTACTTCGTGTTTTATAAAACAAAATAAATATGTTCTTAAAAAATATAAGAAACCAAAAATGTCCTATTTATTTTTGGATCGTTTCAAAGATGTTGATTCGTATCTGCCTTACTAAATAATGATTACTAACCAATTTGATTACTTTTTAATATTTATAATATCGGAAACGTGTTTAGAACTCTAAAAAACATATAAAATGACACCTCACATGTCTATACAGTATATTTTCAATAAGAACTAAAGATGGCGTCGATTCTCCAAAATGGCCGCTTGCACAGACTATCACCCGAATTTTTTCGATCACTGGATAATTACCAACAATATCCAAATGAGTGAATCTCTGGTAAATGAAGGACACACAGAAGTGTTCTTAGCAAATGGACTAATACAACTTACGTCGTTTACCCGTTTTCCCCAACACGGTACTCGAGCATTTAATACCTCAAAGATGTTTCTAGCACCTCGTGACAACAAATCTTTGAGATGGTAATAGAAGACGCTTTTCTAAGAGATATTTTTAAATAAAATTTTTGTCCTAGCCCAAACCTTTGAGGGGTACCCTCTTTAAATTAATTTTTGAATTTCTGCCTTTAAACTAGTTTATAACTTATCGTCTAGAACGAACGGATTTCGAGTTAGAAATTAAATTAAGAAAAAAAATGTTAAAAAATTCAAAGCTTTATTTTTTTCGTTTTTGTTGCAAACCCTGTATCTTTTAAACAAAACTGCTTACAATGAAATGCTAGAAAAATAGGTGCTAGAAACATCTTTGAGGTATTAAATGCTCGAGTACCCTGTTTGGGGAACGGTAGTAGTTGTATTCTTGCAAACGGAAGTCCAAAATAATAACAAAATATTAATCTATTAAACAAAATATTTTAAAATTACAAGTTATATGAAATTTGAAAATTTTCCAGCTTACATTTTAGTCTAGTACCCCGTTGTGCATAAGTGGTTTCGTCTTATTAAGATATCATCAGCTAAACTATCCCTAAATAAATGACAATAGATGAAAATCTATTAAAATTGAAATCAAAAACTATATTGGAAAATTTTTTTAAATAAAATAAATTGACATGTGTTTTGACAAACCCATATTGACATACGAGATTCTAATACTGAATGTTACTAAGTAAACAAAAAATTATTCAAAAATAGTTTCATATTTCAAAAATCGGATGTGGCCATGCCCATGACTTTATCATACTTTTATTAAGTATTAAAAATTAGTTTTAATAAAAAAAAGAAAAAATATTTTCCATTAACCAATGTGACTCAAAATCTAATCAGCTCTAAGTCTAAATATAAAGATACAAAATACCAACCTTAGTTTTGAAATTCTCATTAGTTTTGAAATATTTAATAAAACTAATATTAAATAAAAAGATTTAAAAAAAATTGCTTCCATGAACCAATTTTATCCAAAATTTAATCAGCTCTAATTCCTGCCATAAACATTACAAATCTCAACTTTAGTTTTGAAAATCCTTTTAGTTTCTAAAATATTAAATAAAGGCTAATATTAAATAATAAAATTTAAAATAATAAAAACAATTGTTTTATAAACAAATTTTAACTAAAATTTAATCAGTTTTAAATATTGATTAAAATATGCGAAAACCGAAATTTAGTTTAGAAATTCGTATTACTTTTAGAAATATTAATTAAAAACTAATATTAAATAATAAGATTTAAAAAAATTAAAAACAATAGTTTACATGACCCAATTTTAACCAAAATTTAAATAACTTTAACTCCAGCTATAAAGATAAGAAATCTCAAATTTGGTTTTGAAAATTCTGTTAGTTTTAAAATATTAAATAAAGACTAATATTAAATAATAAAATTTAAAAAATAAAAAAATAGTTCCGTGAATCAATTTTAGTCAAAATCTATTCAGCACTAAGTCTTAATATAAGAATACATAATCCAAAATTTTGTTTGAAAATTCCTATTAGTTTTTGCTGTAGGTCGCACACAAAATTTGACCACAAACAGACACACACACATACACACACATACACACACATCACACACACACAGACATTTTTGAAATGGTCTTATTTTACTCAGGGACCTAAAAGTGTAAATCTATCAAAATCTCAAATTTTTTTTCTGCACGAAAACAATACTTTCTCATATTACATATCGCACCCTGAAAATAACACTGTCGTAACTTCCAAAATGACAATTTTCAGATTTTGATTGATTGTTATGTATTTTTTTACGCTCTTTTCAATGGTACCACGTCGAAACTTCCATCTTTTATCATTCAGGTGCTATTTAGCGAACAACAGTTTTACAATTCACAAATATGCACAGCTTCTGTGAGGAAGACTGTTGTATGGTACATACAACAAGGTGGTTGGTCAATTTGGTTGGTCAAAAGCCAACCAAATCAATTATTTTACAAAACGTCATGGAAGCAGGAAGAATTCTTTAACATTCACCTAATAACAGTTAAGAGCCGCGGAAGAAAAGTTCTAGTACATCATCAAAATTAGATGCAATGTATGCAAGCCATCCAGGAATATCTATTGAAAAAAGAAAGATTTGATGTGGTTGCTGAACCAGAATCACATACCCAAGTCCCATGCGCAGTTTTATGAAGCACTGGTAAGCAATCGCAAACAAAAAAATTTTGTAATTGATCTGCAAGATGAAGAGGAAGAAGAAGAAAATTTATTTTTAGATTAGATAACATTATTGAAGACTTTTTGAAAATAATAAACAACGTAATACTGTTGTACATTCATCTTTTAATGGAAAACTGTCGTATGTTCCACCTTCAACTTTTAAATTATTATAGCATCAAAATTAATTTATTCTCAAAATTACGACATGTTAGTTTCAGCCGATCCAAATATTATTTAAAATAAATTAGGTATTATATAATTGTAAAATATACTACAACCGTTGCAAGTTTTAAACATGCGATTACTCAAAATAATTTTTAATTGACTGCAAGTGTAAATGAAAAGGATTTATAGATTGATAAAATTATTATTTTATATAAAAATTGCACATTTAATGAAGCAACTGTGTATGTTCCAAATTATAATAATTTTAGCTAATTTTTTAAAATACTACGTTAGGTTTATCGTTTATTATTTAAAATATGGTGACATTAACATAATGAAAATTTAAACTTCAATCTTTAAAAGGTGTACATCTGCTTTAGAAAATTTTATTAAAAAGTTTTCCGATTGAATAACAGAATTATCTTATTATAAAACTTTTTACCACGAATTTAAGAATGAATCATGAAAGCAATGTTCCTTATTTAGTAAAATCTACCTAACTTACTATTTCAGCATGCGCAACATGCTCCTTTTGAATTTCTTAGTATTTTGCAATTAATAAAGAAACATCCAATTATAAAATACGACATTTGTTGACTTCAACCTATTAAAATTAATCTTTACGGATCGTCTTTTAAATTTCTTTATTAATTAACAAAGCAAACCTTGAGCGAATGTTGTTCCGGTGTCAAGTGCTGTGATTAGTCTTTCGGACGTTTTGGTATAATTTCTTTTGTGAGTTGATCCAACGCACGCTTGATGTTGGATCTTGTTTTGTTATCTATTATTCTAAGTGATCTTCATTGCGTCTTTCGGCGTTGGAAGATTTACTTTTCGTGATTTGTTTTTCTTTTCGTTGATTGGCTGCCTTTTGTAGTTTATAGAATCTATGGATAACCTTCCATATAAAGAATAACCTTCGAGTAAAATTCTTCATACTTTGTTATATTGCTTGTCTTGATTTGTACCTTTTTATGAATCTTGATAACGCCACATATATGTCCATGCAACAAAGGTACATTCCTGCTTTTGTCATAATTGGATATAAATTGTGATACACCAGTCATATCCCAGCATTGAATGTTTATGTAATTTAACAATTTGTAGACGCGTACCATTGCAGAGGCCATCCTTAATACTTAGATTACGAATTAGCATAACAACAGTTCCTATTTTGAGTTGTAACTTGTGTACCGGAAACCAGGGTAATTCAACGAATTTAAATATTCGACTGGATATTCCAACTGAATGTCTTCATCTGTTTGATCGAGCCCTCGATGTTTGGCTGTATCTACACTTAAATAGGTATGAACCTCGCCCTCGACTAAATTCAGAATTTTATTATTTAATGTGCGAACATCATCATTGTGGCAAGCTAATATAATTCGGTCGAAGAGATTGGCATTAGAAGAAATGGACTTGCCGTAGATATCATGAATTATATTTGTAGATTCCCAGTTATCCGGTACTTTTAATACGTCTATATTACCATTGCCAATATTCAATAACCAATTTGCATGTTCAATATCAGATGATCTCATGTTTTCGTTAATTGAAATTTAATACAGCTTGACCTTTTATATTATAGGGTAGATATATGCATTTAATGAATCGGCTCATCGGATAATACATCGGATAATCGGATAAAATGCATCTGCGCGTTGTATCTGCGCGTTACATTTAGCGTTGCATAAAACCCTTACCTTTTTATATTATAGGGTAGATATTTATTTTATAACATATATTTATTAATTTACAAAACTTAATTTATGTTAATGCCATTGGATGTACAATATTTTTAGTTAATCCTTGAGGCGTATAAACAAACAAATTGGATGGTTTTCCAACTCTGGAACACGCAACATATAATTGGCCGTGAGAAAACACGGATTTTCTAAATCTAAACCACAAATTGTCATTGTTTGGCCTTGTGACTTATTTATAGTCATAGCATATGCCAAGCGGATTGAAATTGTAAACGTTTGAATGGTATAGGTGAATCGGAAGGAATCATTGGGATCCGTGGTAGAAGTACAACTTCACCTTGAAATTTTCCACTCAAAATAGTGGCTTCAAGAATGTTGCCCATGATTTTTGTTATAACTAATCGCGTGCCATTACACAATTTCGGGGCATTTAAATTTCGAAGCAAAATTATAGGTGAGCCAATCTTCAGTCGCAAATTATGTGGTGGCATTCCAGGTAAATCTAGTGAATTTAAAAACTCTACAGGATAGTTGACAACTTCGTCAGGATCAACAACAGTGTCAATCGCTTTAAATGTAATTTCATTACCAGGCAGTAACTGCTGTATTTTAAATTTATGGCGTCAACATCTAAATTTTCGCGGCTAAAATTGCTCGCTCTCGTAGCCATCCATGATTAGTATAATTATGTCTCAAATTTGGAAAGATACTTTCTATTAACTCATCTTTGGTAGCCACCATGTTGCAAAAATTCTCTGGAAGTCGAATATATTGTGTATCTTCATACAATTGAATTTTACCATTGCCAATATCTAACAATTGTTCAGAGAATCCTGGCGCTAATGGATCATTTTGAAGTTGAACGCGCATATTAATAGTAAGGCATAATTTACTAACACTTCGCCATAGATAAGATTCTTTTAAACATGCGTTTATTTCGTCTGCATATGTCGCACGTGGAATGACTGGTAATGTTTGTCTAAAATCACCAGAGAGCAGCAATGGAGCACCACCGAAAAGCCTAGTATTATCCTTGATATCTTGGAGGGACCTGTCGAGAGCTTCAAGTGAATGCTTGTGGGCCATGGTACATTCATCCCAAATGATAATTTTGCATTTTCTCAAAACTTCAGCCATGCCTGAATGCTTCTTTATGTTACACATTGCTTCGGGATTTGTATGAACATTCAAAGGTAATTTAAGTGCTGAATGCGCAGTCCGTCCACCATCAAGTAACGTTGCTGCAATTCCTGATGAAGCAATGGCCAATGCAATATGATTTTGTGATCGAATGCGCGCAAGTATCAATGAGATGAGGAATGTTTTACCAGTGCCACCTGGTGCGTCCAAAAAGAATCCACCTTGTTGTGCTGCAATAGATACGTTAATTTGATCATATACATTTCGTTGCTCAGCAGTAAGCAATTGTTCATTATTAGCAACAAAAGTAGCCAAGGAAGTTTTATCGAACTGGTGTTCACGTTGAACATCGCTGTTGATGATATCTACTGTTGGGCGGTTCGGCGCTGGCATGCCGAAATGGATGAGCGACATGTTCGAAATAAGAATACAAATATCCTCAATCATTATTAATGACTCGTTATATATTTCTTCAGAGAATTCGATATTTTGATTAGTAATTCTAATTCGATGCAAAATATCCTCACTCATTGAGTCTTTATATTTGTTCCACAGAACCGATGCTTCAGATGGAAAACACGTTGTTAATATTATTGAAAATAATTGACGAATTTGTTGTGGAGATGAGCTCAGTGCTGCATCTGCAAGTGTGAGATCCCAATGGTTATCATCTTCCAATAAATGTAACTCACGACACGCATCGAAGAAAGTGCCGTACAAAGTACCATTGACTTTTCGCAAATATTGGAAAGATGTCGGTCCGGGAACGTTAACCAATAACAAACGCAAAAAAAAACATTCGCGTTGCTTAGGATGAACTGTATATAATCGACCTAAAGTATTTGTCATGAACATGTTGGCGAATCCTGGGACTGGAATGCCTCGTTTCCGTGGTTCCCAATTTTTCGATTGTTTATTCCATGTAAAAAATTTAGGAACATCAGTATACATTAATGTCTTTGCGAATTGACCAACAACATCTTGTCTACTACAAAGGTTGAAAAATTCAGTAAGAGTTGTTTTTGGAGCCATTAAAGCTTGTTGTAGTGCAGTTTCTTCTGTAAAGTAAACACGCTGTCCGTTTTCAAGATGCACAGCCAAATGTATAACAGCAGGATCCCTTTCATGTATAGGAAACGTAAAAATGCGCCAAATAGCTTCGTTGCTACTTACGTATCGCCCCATTTGATAACGTGTTATTTCGTCATTGTCGTTTACATTTTGAACAGCGAATATAGCTTTATCACTGCCCTTGTGAACATACTTACAAATGTATTTGATAGACTTCACAGAACTGCATAGTTCAACGTTTATGTGGGCTTTATAGGTTTTGCACAGCAATGGAGAATATGGAACTACCCAGCGATTATCAATATCTACTCTTACACCGTTTGACAGACGCAATTCATAGGATTGACCACCATTGTCTACGTCTCTACGCCGGTAAGATGGATAACCGTCAATATTGGTGATAGTATCAGTTTGACATGGTTTTGGAAAACGTTTCGAACATTTTCCATTGTCCATACATGGTGACATCATGTTTAGAGTACCACATAATAGAATAAGGTCACCGGATGACCACCTTCCGCACAGTTAAACGGCCGACCATCTTAAGTAAAACACAAAAATCCCTACTGTTTGAAACCTTCAGGCGTGCCTTCATCCATCACAACCAGCGACCAGCTTCACCTTGGCGAGTATTGTAGTGTTAATTTGCGGTAGATTCAATCGCAGAAGAATTGGGTCCTGCAGCTGCTAGAAACTACCTGTATCGTGAAAACTTTGTAATTACCGATCTTATCTGTGAGGTAAGTCATTATTGCATTTTAGCAGCTGCCATTTTAGTAGGACGAATTGTTCGCTATTCATTTAGAATCGTCCGCAAAGCGGACCATTACAATACTTTGTTTCACGCTGCACCATTGGTTGGTGTTGGGGTCGCACGATGTGCGGAGACCAACTACAGCACGGAATTGTTTTGTAAATTAAAGATAATAATTATTATTAAAATTGTTATCATTTATATTTTTTTGGTTTTATTGAGAGGGAGCAACCAATCATTCAGGATCCGCTGCCATAGCTCACCGCTATAGCTAGGGCTAGCCGAAAAGACCACCAAGGACCTAGTCATAAAAAGATAATTTTTTTTGTCCAAAGGACAAACACGTTTGCTTTCAAAAGTGCGATCGTAAAAACCAAAATAAAAATTTCTACAAATGCAAAAATCTGAACATTTTGCAAGCGAATGTTGCAAAATTATTTAGTTAAAAAAATTAAAAGTGTAGTGTCAAAAAGTATAACATAAAAAAAGACATTTTTATTAATATAATTATAATTTAAAAAATTAAATTTGCGCATTAAATTTTTTTTTAGATCTTTTTAGGCGCAATGCCCGTTGTCTATCCTCCTCGCTAACTGCTTGTGCATTTACTGGCATGAAGTTTTCAAGCGATCGTTTGCTTTCTCGCGGTGTCCATTCCACAATCAAGTCATTAATGAGAAATCTTGCGCTCTGTATTTCCTCTGCCGATCCTTTTAATCGAACGATTGTGTTTTTCCAACAATATCTTTGGTTACATATATCCGTGCCTTTGATTCGAATTCTAGGTTAGTGATCTTGGTCCCTCCTTTACCTGTGCATCGAAAAAACACGTTTATAAAATATGTTTATAAAATAAAACTAATAATTATAAAAAACTAAATTCAAACTTACAGAATCTAGATGTGGAATACTCAAAGTAAGAAGAACCTAACTCGAAGTCGGGCCAAAAATTAAAAAGTATTTAGGAATGCTCCATTCCAAGTTGTTATGACATGAGAAGTTATAATAAAGCAATGTCCACGATTGGGCATAAAAATAAGCCTATAAATAGAAAATAAGAATGCTGAAATTTAAGGATTACATTTTTTTTACAATTTTCTTGCAAGTAATTTAACATTCACAAATAGCAAATTGTGTGAATGGAGTCCTTTCCAAATTTGCTGCTCAAAACAACGAAAGGGTTTAAGAAGTAATTTACCTTTAAAAAAATTAAAAACTTTGCCGATCCAAAGATTATAAAGCAAAGAAAAAAACAAATTAAACAACAAGTAATACATATTGCAGAATTGCGAAAATAACCTGAAACGAATGTAAACAGAAAAAGAAGAAAGAGATGATGGATAAACAATAAAATTACAAAGTAGCTTAATCTTCTAATTTTATCTTGATCTACATTAAGTTACTATTTATGTGAATATTTAACTTGAGTTATGAGTACGTGTACTTTTATACGACAATGAAAATAAATCAAATAACATTAAACTTACCGATGATTCTTCCAACATATCGAGATGGCACTTCCATGGTGCTATTTAATTGGGTATTTCCGGCTTTCCTATTGCCATTCTTTTTGTAAGAAACAATTTTAAATTCTTGGTCGCTCATCTAAATATACAATAATTTATAAATCTGACAACAATTGGATTAAAAATAAAAAATTAAAATGTTTGTAATGTATAGATTTTGAAAATATGACAACCACTTTCAAATTTTATTTTCAAATTTTATAAAACTTGTAATTTTTAAAATATTTTGTTCGATAGAATATTATTTTGTTATTATTTTGGACTTCCGTTTGCAAGAATACTACTACCCGTTCCCCCCAAACAGGGTACTCGAGCATTTAATACCTCAAAGATGTTTCTAGCACCTCATTTTTCTAGCATTTCATTGTAAGCAGTTTTGTTTAAAAGATACAGGGTTTGCAACAAAAACGAAAAAATAAAGTTTGGAATTTTTAACATTTCTTCTCTTAATTTAATTTATAACTCGAAATCCGTTCGTTCTAGACGATAAGTTATCAACTACACCTTTTCCACATGTAATTCAGAAAAGATCAACTGTAATTCGGATTTCGTCAATTGTAATTCAGATTTGTCAACTGTAATTCGGAATTCGTCAATTGTAATTCAGATTTGTCAACTGTAATTCGGAATTCGTCAATTGCTAATTCAGATTTGTCAACTGTAATTCGGAATTCGTCAATTGTAATTCAGATTTGTCAACTGTAATTCGGAATTCGTCAATTGTAATTCAGATTTGTCAACTGTAATTCGGACTTCGTCAATTGTAATTCAGATTTGTCAATTGATATTCGGAAATCGTCAAATGAAATTCAGAAAACTTCAATTGTAATTCGGAAAGCATGAGAATTTAATTAGGATTGCATATAAATTACATAGAATGAAATTATAACTAAACTGAAATAAAATTTAATAAATATTTAAATTTTATTCATATAATAAAAAATAAACCATAAATTGTTTCACAACAATTTGTTAAATCAATTTCTAGCAAATAAGTTAGCGACCGACTTGCATATCTTCCATGGATAAGGCTTTTGCTTGATGTGTCGTGCAATGTTGTGCAGCAGAGCACAATCGCCACTATTTACGGTGTTCTTAGCTCGATCTATTATTTCTTCTAAATAGACCAGTCTTTGTTCTGTAAGATTAGGTCCTGTGACATTGGGAACTCGAATATGGCTTTTGGCTTCTGCCTTAATTTTTGACCAAATGAACTCAATTGGATTTAACATTGGTGAGTAGGGTCCTAGTCGCAACAAAATTGCTGTCGTCCCATCAAACACTGTTTCCAATCTTGAATGACATGGCGCGTTGTCTACTACAAGTACGAAATCTGACAATTGATTTCCATATCTTGCAAGCTGCAGTAATGCCCTTACCCAATCATTTGCTAGTTGTGAAGTAAATGAACCTCTTCTGCGATCCATACTTACAACACCAGCCACAGAAATTGCTCCGATTAAATGAAGTAGGTTTAACTTTATTTAAAGGATTGAAACTTTAAAATTATAACATTCAAGTATTTATTTTAAAATTGTATTTTTGGCTTACAGTTCGCTAATTCTGTGACAGAATTATGGTTTTCTGAATTACATTTGACGTTTTCTGAATTTCAATTAACGGTTTCTAATTTCATTTGACGATTTCTGAATATCAATTGACAAATCTGAATTACAATTGACGAAGTCCGAATTACAGTTGACAAATCTGAATTACAATTGACGAATTCGAATTACAGTTGACAAATCTGAATTACAATTGACGAAGTCCGAATTACAGTTGACAAATCTGAATTACAATTGACGAATTCCGAATTACAGTTGACAAATCTGAATTACAATTGACGATTCCGAATTACAGTTGACAAATCTGAATTACAATTGACGAAATCCGAATTACATGTGGAAAATTAGTTTAAAGGAAAATTAAATTAATTTAAAGGTACCCTCAAAGGTTTGGCTGGCAAAATTTTATTTAAATATCTCTTAGAAAAGCGTCTTCTATTACCATCTCAAAGATTTGTTGTCACGAGGTACTAGAAACATCTTTGAGGTATTAATCCGAATATCCTGTTGAAAACGGTAAACGACGTAAGTTGTATTCTTGCAAACGAAGTCCGAAGTAATTATAATTGTGTAAAAAACAATATATAATTGTTTAAATAAAATTTTATTTCGTTGTACTAAATCTTCTTTTGGTGTGATTTTTTGAATAAATAACATTCGGTATAATTACTAATTTTGTTTTTTACATAGTGAAGAAAGAGTCAATTAAATTTAAGGAGTCTTTGCAAGAAACTTCGCTTTATATGTTTCATTTTATTGACCGATTTACATGTCCATTCGGCTATATTATTTATCCAAGAACCATACAATAGTATAGCAGAAGTTTATCTTCGGATCACGCTGTTCCGTGATTCAAATTAAATATAATGTATTTATATATATATATATTGTCATGTTATCAACTTAAAACTAAGATAAATAACCTTAATAAAGTAAATTGCATCTTCCGGTTAAAAACCGCAGCTTCGATAGATAAAGTGTAACCTCGGATGGAACTTTTGTTGTAACGGGTTGTTAATATTTGGCATGTAGCATTTATAGAAGGTTCATGGCATACCATTAGAGCCATTTTAATACAAAATTTCATTTCATAAGCTGGCCAGAGCAGTTAGCATTCTAAAATAAAATTTCATCCTACGGGTGTCACAGATCAAAGTTGGAATTGTTTTGCATATCCAATAGCAGCGTCCGCATTTCTTGGCACTATTGTAAGTGAATCCAAAAAAGATTCAAATAAGGCTAAAATGAGCAAAAGAAAATTTCATCCTTCGGAAAATCTAAAAAAGAGAGATTTAGATAACATAAAAATTGTAATTAGATCATAAGGCATACCAAAAGATGAGGATTAATTTGTAGAACGATTTGCTATCCAAGTGAGGATGGTAGATGCAAAATTGAATCTTCTACATTGAAAAATGTGAAATTGTAACCTGCAAACATGTCAGATTTTTAGTTTTAGTAATAGATTTGTTAATAGGATAAGGATTTAAGTGAGATTAGTATTGTAAGATGAGGAATTAAAACTAAGTGTTACGCAAGTGGTTAGAATAGGCAAAGTGTGTGAAAATAAACATGGGTGCAAAGAAAGAATTCGTACTTTGACAGTCGATTGTAGAACGACCAGTGTAATTAGAATTTTTCTAACAATTTTGTGCGGGACGGCTTTGAAGACTTTAATTTTCGTGAAAGTTTCAAGAAGATCCGGTAATAAATTTACCCAGCCAATCGGAATCGAGTTTTTTTGGAAAAACCCAGATGTAAAGTAGAATTCAATTTAATATGCTTCGCGATGCGAAAAATACGTTTAGTAGGTCCATTTCACTTGCCGAGTGAACATGTGAAAATTTCGTTCCTGAAAAATTTAAAATATGAACGATAACCTAAAAATAATTTTGTCGACATGCAACATATAGCCATTAGTGACGTCATGGATATTTAACGTAACAAAAGTGATTTTCAAGAAAATACAACGAAGAAAAAGTTAATAAATAAAAAATTTCGTATTTACCTGTGTAAATGTTACACGAAACCACGACGATCCTGCATTTTGGAACCACTGTCTGCGAAGAGGAATCAATGACCTGGTAACAGCTGGTAACATCGGTTAGTGTTCTTTGATTTAAACTCGTAACATGAACGATTTTGCAACACTTTTAGTTTAATTAGTTTTAAGTAATTTTAATTTTAAATAACCATTTGTTTGCTTAGTTTAATCAAACACGTTTACACCATTACACATAAGGTTAGAAATAAAGTTGTAACAAGAAAGAAGTTATGTTGGTGACATCTTTAGTCATTTTGTAAAAATTTTATTCAAGTTAATACAGATTTCAATACAAAAGGCCAAGTTTTGCGGCAGTTTATTTAAAAATTTATCCACAGTAACAGGAGCTAAGTTTCATTACAAGATTGCAGCTAGAGCCGTTAAAGTAAGTACGTCACAGGTAACGTTTTATCTATCATTAGCAATTTTACTTGCAATTACAGGTTTATTTGTCTTACAATTATTTGCAAATTATTAATTATTATTTAAGTAGAGGCATTTCATTACAATATATATATATGACTGACTTTCTCAGCTCGCGCTGCAGCCGGATATTTTTTGTTTTCGATTTCGCTCATATTTGGTCAAGAGGGTCCCTAGGGCCACTCCATTACTAGTATAAAATTTTTCGAAAATCTTCAAACCGTTACCAAATGGAAGCATGGCAAAGTAGCCAAAAGTGAGTTTCAATTACAGACCTTATTTGAAAAAGTCGATTTGACCTTTAACCTCATGTTCGGCTCAAAATCTTGGCAAAGGTTTAAATCATGGGCACATTTCTAAATATGACCATATTAGGCTTCTATACATAGTATAGAAAGAAGCCTTATGATCTGGCTTCGTGTCCGTCCGTCCGTCTGTCCGTCCGTCCGTCCGCGTAATTCAAAGTCACTAAATTAGTGACAAAAAAACCTTTGTCACTAAATTTTACTTTTTTGTGGGTGGATGGACAAACGCGTAAATGGATTAACAAGATTCAAAATAATTAATTGAGATCAAATGTACAGAGTTGTGAACGCTTTTTCAATTGTTTATGAGATTATTTTATTCATCTTACACTTTTTTGAGTTGGTAATAAATGAACTAATCAATTAAAGGTGCGAAAGAGTGAAAGTAAAAATTACGTAAAACGTAAACATAACACTTACAAAATGCAAATCAATTTCTTATATAGAAAATTTTAGTTACCAACTAAAAAATTAAAAATAATTTGATAATCCGTCAAAATAAAACAATAACGATGTTGTAACTGACGTAATACATCGAACAAGCCTGCTAATATTTTTTTAAAGCGCTATTTCTTAATTTTAGTATCGAATTTTTAACTAAATATAACTATAATATATAATTAAAAACATAATATCAAGTATTGGGGATCTTTAGACGCGGAAAAAATCTCTTTAATCTATATATATAAAAATGGATGTATGTTTGTGGGTGTGTGTGTGTGTGTGTTCCTTATAGACTCCTAGACCGTTCGACCGATCCCAACCAAATTTTGCACAGTTACTCTCTAGGACCCTAAAGAGGTTTTCCGCTAAAAACCGGGACCGAAAAGCTTAATTTAAAAAAAGTGAAAAATTGCGGACGAGCACGAATGGATTAACGAGATTCCCATCGCCAATACCTGTAATTGATATATGGTAATTTTACGTTGGTATATTCACATTCAGTACTTACACTATTATAAGTGATTTGAAATACTGGAGAAGAAAAGCTGTAGAGAAAATTGTAGAGTACAATATAAACCGTTCTAAAACACTCGACAACGGAACACTAAAATCATTCTGAAACGCTCTAGCAACGGGAAGCAAGATTTCCGTCGAGAAGAAAACCTTAAGCGAAGCAGGATACTGGAAAATCTAAATACTTCACACAAAGGCAAAGTATTTTAATTATAGGAAACCCCGGCGAAGCCAGGTATCCAGCTATTCAATCATTCAGACAAAGGCAGAGTTCCACCTTTTAATGAGACCCCGGGAAGCCGGTATCCAGCTAGTTTGATATATCTTTTATTCATATCCGTTATAATGGGAAGCAGGAATTTAGAAAATCAATTTCCCATGTTATTTCCAATTTTAACAGTTAACGTGTGTAAACGTGGAGTTTGTTTTTAAATTGTTATTGTGATATTTATTGAAATATTCGAATAGCGAGTTTTCTTATTTTAATGTGTGATAGTGTGTGGTTCAAGTGACCCAGAAAATAGCTGAAAAGAAAAAAAAAGTTGACCACAGAAAGAATTGTGAGTACCAAAAATTTGTTTAATTCATTGAAGTGAGGTTAAAATGTGAACAATGCCGCGACCGCCTGTTCATGATAAAGATAAGGCACCCCAAGCAATGCAGGTGCCTAACAATGAATTGTGGACAAATCAAACAAACACAACAACCATGATGATGAATGACCCTACTTACCAAAATCGAGGCGCTTCCATGCAACAGCAGCCGCCAGGACCGTACTTGCCTCAGACGCAACAAGCTTACCCACTGGTGTATTATAACCAAAATTATCAGCCAATAATGCACCTCCCTACCCAACAAGAACAATTATCACAATCAGATTTTCCACCGTTGCCTGGGCAAATTAATCGTTCACAAAATCCAAACCAAACTAGTAACACCCAGGCAAGTAATCATCGTAATCATCATATAAGCTATGCATCACTACCCAAACCTATTAATTACGAATGGCAAACAGTGAATAATAATAGAAAAAGACAACGAAGTAGTCCAGAACCAGCAAATAGAATTAGTAAACAGACCAAATTAAGTGATTACTGGTTAAACAAACCAACGAGAGTGGAAAATAGATTTGAAGGTCTAGTAGAGGAAGGAGAAAAAGAGAAAGAAGGAGACATTGAAACACTAATCGAAAACCCGTAGAAAGAAAGCCACCACCAATATTTGTGGCCAATGCCGAATGCATCAAGCCTCTAACAACACTGCTTGATGAGATAGCAAAGGATAATTACATGATGAAGACGTTATATAATAATGAAGTTAAAATACAGGCCAAGACTGGGGAAATATATAAAAAATCGTTCAAGAATTAAAGTTGAAAAACACCGAACTTCACACCTATAAACCAAAAGCAGAACGGCCATTTAGGGTGGTTATTAAGAATATGCACCCAGCCACAGAAGTAATCGAAATAAAAGAAAGTTTGCAAGCCTTGGGTCATGAGGCAGTGAATATATGGAACATTAAAGAAAGAAAACCGGCCAATCATTGCCTATGTTCTTCGTAGACTTAGCACCCAAAGATAACAATAAAGATATCTATGATGTCAAAGCACTGATGCAATCGATCGTAGTGATAGATCCGCCTCGTGTAAGAGAGAGATCCCACAATGCACGAGGTGTCAACGGTACGGGCACACAAAGAATTTTGCACAAGAAATCCACGCTGTGTAAAATGCACTGGTAGTCACCCACAAGTGAATGTAGCAGAAAAGGAATAAAGGATAAGGAAGTAAAATGTGTCAATTGCCAAGAAAATCACCCGGCCAACTACAGGGCTGCATGGTGCATAAACAACTCCAACGGAAAACGTATCCCACTCTGCGAGAACGAACGGAAAATCCTACTTATATGAAACAGCCAGAAGTATCGTATGCACAAAGAGCCAGTCATGACCCTCAAAGAACACAATTCGCTAATAATGCCACGCCAAATGAGCCCCTCGTAGCAAACCCTCCACAAAACAACGACATGATAGAGCTAAAACAAATGCTAAAACAATTAATAGAACAAATGGGTACAATGATGAACCTAATGACTGCATTAGTTACAAGACCTCACTTATTAACTAATGGCACAACTACTTAAAATAGCAATATGGAACGCCAACGGCTTGTGCCAACATACACAAGAAATAAAGACATTTCTGAAAATACACAACATCGACGTTATGCTTATCTCGGAAACGCATTTTACAGATCGAAGCCATTTCAAAATCCCAAAATTTAGTGTATACAACACAAATCACCCTGATGGGACAGCTCACGGAGGGGCAGCGATAATTATAAGAGATAATATCAAACACCACCAAATAGAAAAATTTGAACGCGCATACCTTCAGGCAAATAGTGTAATCATAGAAGATTTAACAGGACCTTTAACTATATCAGCAATTTACTGTCCTCCCAAACATAAAAATAAAAAGCAACATTATGAACAATTCTTTAAAACGCTAGGAAACAAATTCATAGCGGGGGTGACTATAATGCGAAACATCCGCAATGGGGTCTAGACTTACCACAACTAAAGGACGAGAACTATTGGCGACAATGAGAGAAAATAATCTGAGTTTGCTATCAGCATACCAGCCAACTTATTGGCCAACTGACATAAATAAAGCGCCAGACGTGATTGATTTTTGTGTTACAAAGAATATGAGCAGTAAAAAAATAGAAGTTGAAGCATGCCTGGACCTTTCGTCCGATCCTACACCAATAATAGTAACCATATACTCTAAAATACTAAAAAAACCAAAACAACCTTCATTATTTAATAAAAGGACAGATTGGGAAGCATTCAGAGAATATTTGGACGAATTTGTCAACATAAAAATACCACTAAAATCAACTGAACATATAGAAAATGCAGTAAGAGACCTCACAAAGGCAATCCAAAAGGCAGCGTGGCAAGCAACACCAGATCAGAGAGCAACACAAATAAAAGAAACATGTCCGGTTATAGTTAAAGAGAAAATAGCCATAAAAAGGAAGCTGAGAAAAGTATGGCAAATGAGCAGAAGAAAAGAAGATAAAATAATACTAAACAAGGCGACTAATGAACTTAAAGAACTGCTACTCAGGCTAAAAAACGAAGAAATTCAAGAATACCTGAAAGGACTATCAACGACAGAAGCAAGTGATTATTCACTTTGGAAGGCAACAAAATCAATCAAACAGCCAAAACAACCAAACCCACCAATTAAAGATACTAACGGGAAATGGGCAAGAAATAACAAGGAGAAAGCCACAGTATTTGCACAACATCTGTCAAATGTATTTCAACCATTTGCTCCAGACAAACTGAACAATGAAGACGAGAAAATATCTAATTACCTAAAATCACCCTACCAAATGGATTTCCCAATCGAACCATTCAAGTGGAGAGTAGTAAAAGGAATAATCTGTAAAGAGATACACCCAAAGAAAGCACCGGGATTTGACCTGATCACCGGCAAAACATTACAAGAAATGACAACAAAGACCTTTCTTGCAATTACACAAATTTTTAATGCAATGATCAGATTGGGATACTTTCCAGTACAATGGAAGGTAGCACAGATTATACTAATTCCTAAACCCGGTAAAAAGACAGATGAAGTTGCATCATACAGGCCCATAAGCCTCCTACCGGTCTTGTCAAAAGCTTTTGAAAAGTTGTTTCTTAAAAGATTGCAACCAATCCTAATGGAAAAGAAACTTATTCCAGACCATCAATTTGGATTCAGGAGTAAGCATGGAACAATTGAACAAGTTCATAGAATAGTCGAAACAATTGCAAATGATCTCGAAAGTAAAAGATACTGCTCTGTGGCATTCCTTGACATAAGTCAAGCGTTTGACAAGGTGTGGCACGATGGCCTGAAATATAAATTAAAAAAGAACTTACCTCACACATATTACCAAGTGCTAAAGTCGTATCTGCAAAACAGATACTTTTTGATTAAACACCAGGAAGAATACACAGACTTATATCCTATCAACTCAGGAGTGCCGCAGGGAAGTGTACTGGGTCCTGTTCTGTATTTGCTCTACACGGCGGATATACCTACAACGCCAGAAACAACTATGGCTACCTTTGCGGATGACACAGCCATACTAGCCTCACACACCAACGAAGAATCAGCATCACAAAACTGCAAACTCATCTTAACAATTTTGAGAAGTGGTTAAAGGTGTGGAGAGTAAAGGTTAATGAGAAGAAGTCGACGCAAGTGACATTTACAATGAAGAAAAAGACTTGCCCTCCAGTTAGACTTAATAACGAACAAATACCACAATCAGAAGATGCAAAATACCTAGGCATGCATCTGGACAGGAGATTAACGTGGAAAAACATATAGCTACAAAAATAAGCAAGTGAGACTAAAATATAGGCAGATGTATTGGTTATTGGGAAGGAAATCCAAGTTGTCACTGGAAAGCAAAATATTGGTCTACAAAACAATTATAAAACCAATATGGACATATGGCATTCAGCTCTGGGGAACGGCCAGCAATTCCAACTTAGAAATATTACAACGATTTCAGAACATAGTGCTTCGAACGTTAGTCGATGCACCGTGGTACGTACCAAATCAAATAATTGCGAAAGACTTAAAGGTGACAACAGTAAAGGAAGAAATTACGAAAGGCTACATTAGACATCATGGTAGACTGAGTGAGCATCCGAATGAACTGGCGAGTGAGTTACTGGATAAAACTGATGAAGTGCGTCGTCTTAAAAGAACGAGAGTGTCAGACTTATCTACTCGATTTGGTGAAGTTTGAGTGAAATTGGGAAATTCATGTTGACATAAGAGAAAACAATAAATTGTGTTGTTGGGTTATATAAGAGGGTACTCACTGGAGTGTCCACTACAGGTCTTTACGAATTAACCACAGTTTTACTTATTGTATTTTGTACAGATTGTAAAGTATATCATGAAATCAAATAAAAAAAAAAATGTTATTTCCTATATTCAGATTTCAACCGGTCACTGGTAGAACATTTTGTTACTAAGTAAACAAATTAAAATAATCTGATGATCGTGCAGGTAAAGAAAAATTATAAATTTAAATTAAAAATAATTACAAAATATTATATAATTGTAAACCAAAAGGTAGCTGTATAGAAGCCTAAGAACTGCGGTCATCCGAGTTCCACCTTGTTTCTATCTAATTCCATTCTTCTCAGTAAGTATGAGGCAAAATTAAAAACAAAAGTCTGGACATCGGTGCGCATTGCGTTACCAACCTCCTCTCTCTCTTGGCGAATTTTTACTAAAAGTCTTGTTAGCCCGTCCTTCTTTATCAGAAGAAAAAGAAGAATTTATTTATAAATATACCTTAAATAAAAACGATATAAAAACTATATTGTATCAAATAATAGTCCGATCAAACTATCAACCGATCAACTAATTTACAATATAAATTAAAAAAAATTTTAATCACCACAAAAGTCGAATAGAAAAATGCATGTCAACATGCCGTTTTTATTATGTTAAAGGGAATCGAGAAGTACGGTGATTTACACTTGCGCAAGCGCACTAAATCCGGACTTCTGTTATTTAATGTCACCTGATATAGAGGACCAGCCATTAATGAAAATTGAAACGTGTCCCCTGTGCACCAGGGGCGTATCAAAGTCACCTATCGCCCAGGAACATGTACTACATTGAAACTTTAAAATACAGATAACTTCACCAAAATAAAAGACGCAGTACTTTATTTGCTATAACTTTTTATTTAAACAATTATATATTGTTTTTACACAATTATAATTACTTCGGACTTCCGTTAGCAAGAATACAACTTACGTCGTTTACCCGTTTTCCCCAACACGGTACTCGAGCATTTAATACTTCAAAGATGTTTCTAAGACCTCGTGACAACAAATCTTTGAGATGGTAATAGAAGACGCTTTTCTATGAGATATTTTTAAATAAAATTTTTGTCCTAGCCCAAACCTTTGAGGGGTACCCTCTTTAAATTAATTTTTTGAATTTCTGCCTTTAAACTAGTTTATAACTTATCGTCTAGAACGAACGGATTTCGAGTTAGAAATTAAATTAAGAAAAAAAATGTTAAAAAATTCAAAGCTTTATTTTTTTCGTTTTTGTTGCAAACCCTGTATCTTTTAAACAAAACTGCTTACAATGAAATGCTATAAAAATGAGGTGCTAGAAACATCTTTGAGGTATTAAATGCTCGAGTACCCTGTTTGGGGGGAACGGGTAGTTGTACCTATTCTTGCAAACGGAAGTCCAAAATAACAACAAAATAATAATCTATTGAACAAAATATTTTAAAAATTACAAGTTTTATAAAATTTGAAAAATTTTCCAGCTAACATTTTAGTCTAGTACCCCGATGCGCATAGGTGGTTTCGTCTTATTAAGATATCATCAGCTAAACTATCCCTAAATAAATGACAATATAGATGAAAATCCATTACAATTTAAATCAAAAACTATATTGGAAAAAATTTTTAAATAAAATAAATTGACATGTGTTTTGACAAACCCATATTGACATACGAAATTCTAATACTGAATGTCACTAAGTAAACAAAAAATTATTCAAAAATAGTTTCAAATTTCAAAAAAAACACAAGATTGCCTTTTTCACCGTCCATGGCTTTTGGACCTAATGAAATAAAATTGCCTTTCAATGAAATGGATTGGTTCTCCAAAAATAAATTTTAGTAGGTTAAAGTTATAGGCCGTTAAGTTTGATATCAAAATTGGGTCCTTAGTTTTTTGTAATTAGTTTTGTTTAAATGATACAGGGTGTGCAGGAATTTTTTAACCTTGCTTAACCTTACCTGTACTCTCTTATCTATGAACGATGGACCACTTCAGAAATGAAAGAGATTACTCCGTATAAGAACAATTACATCAAGTTTTTTTTATATTGGCAGTCAAGCGACATTTTTCTGTTGGCAAAAACAAATTTAGGTATATAAATTGATTTTCAACCAAATTGTTTATTAAATTTGTTGATCATCTCGTGGATAAAGCAAGAATCAGAAGATAGAAATAACTGTTATTACAAAGAATAACAAGGTAAGTGTGTATTTAATTTTTGATATTTAATTAAATTCTATTGTGTACAAAAAGCGGTAGTGTTTTCATACTTGGAAAATCGAAAAAGAAAGCACTTTTTTATCATTATTTAGAGTTTTAAAAAAATTTGACAATTCCAACGGATATGCTTCATACTTTCTTTCAGAAAGAATTATTTAATAGTTTCAAATTTTTCTGTGAGTTTCCATGAACTTTTTTTGCTAAGCTAGACATTTATTTTTTGACTAATCAAGCAGATACCGAGCTTTGCAATTGTATGGGTGTAAGTGGTTGTCATATTTTTTAAAATCTATACATTACAAACATTTTAATTTTTTATTTTTAATCCAATTGTTGTCAGCTTTATAAATTATTGTATATTGTAATTTAGATGAGCGAGCAAGAATTTAAAATCGTAAATTATAAAAAGAACCAAAATAGGAAAGCTGGAAACCGGAATAACCCAAATAGCCAAATAAATAGCACTGAAGTAACCATGCAAGTGCCATCTTCATATGTTGGACGAATTATCGGTAAGTTTAATGTTATTTGATTATTTTCATTTTCGTATAAAAGTACACCTACTCATAACTCAAGTTAAATATTCACATAAATAGTAAGTTAATGTAGATCAAGATAAAATAGAAGATTAAACTACTTTGTAATTTTATTGTTTATCCACCATCTCTTTCTTTTTTTTCTGTTTACATTCATTTCAGGTTATTTTCGCAATTCTGCAATTTGTATTACTTGTTGTTTAATTTGTTTTTCTTGTCTTTGCTTTATAATCTTTGGATCGGCAAAGTTTTTAATTTTTTTAATAGTAAAATTACTTCTAAAACCCTCTCGGTTGTTTTTGAGCAGCAAATTTGGAAAGGACTCCATTCACACAATTTGCTATTTGTGAATGTTAAATTATTTGCAAGAAAATTGTAAAAAAATGTAATCCTTAAATTTCAGCATTCTTATTTTCTATTTATAGGCTTATATTTATGCCCAATCGTGGACATTGCTCTATTATAACTTCTCATGTCATAACAACTTGGAATGAGCATTCCTAAATACTTTTTAATTTTGGCCCGACTTCGAGTTAGGTTGTTCTTACTCTGAGTATTCTACATCTAGATTCTGTAAGTTTGAATTTAGTTTTTTATAATCATTAGTTTTATTTTATAAACATATTTTATAATAAAATGTGTTTTTTCGATACACGGGTAAAGGAGGCACCATGATCAACCAAATAAAATCCGAATCTGGTGCTCAGATATATGTCACCAACGATATTGTTGGAGAAAACACAATCGTTCGATTAAAAGGATCGGCAGAGGAAATTCAGAAAGCAAGACTTTTCATTGAAGACTTGATTGTCGAATGGAAACCACGCGGAAGTAAACTATTGCTTGAAAACTTTATGCCATTAACTGCACAAGCAGTTAGCGAGGAGGAAAGTCAACGGGCATTGCGCCTAAAAAAATCTAAAAAGAAATTTAATGCGCGAACTTAATTTATTTTAAATCATGTAATTATATTAATAAAATGTATTTATGTTATTATTTTGACACTGCACTTTTAAGTTTTTAACTATAAATAATTATCAACATTCTCTTGCAAAATGTCCAGATTTTTGCATTTGTAGAAATTTTGTGCCGCCACACAGCCTAAGCGCGCTTAGTCCTAAATTAAAAAGAAGATATAATAAAAAATACTATAAAACAACAATGTAATTCAAGGCATACTGCATACAGTTTTAAAATGTATAAAAAATCGTTATTCAAGAACACCACTGATTGTCTAATTAATTTTATATTTTTCTAATGCACATCCGATATTTTCATGTCTCATACGTGTCCTCTCCAGCCCCCATCATAATGTTATTTTTGGTATCAAAGGAATAACGAAGAAAATCTGGATAAACCCTGAGAAAATCAGCGGAATTCAATCCTAAAGGAGAAATCACTGTACAAATTTCAACCCCTTGTTTCACATAAATAATATGTAATGTTAAAATTATATAAGTAACTACAACAGTTTTCGGCTACGAGAGCCATTCAAAATTTTTGAAAAGGTAAGTTTTAATTTTTGGCCTATAACTTCTGTCAACACCAATAAATAGTTGATGTAATTTTGAATTTACATTCAGTATCTACTACAGAACGAATCATGTATCGCTCGATTAGTTCTAGGTCAAAATTAAGTTACTCAATTAATAAGCGACTTTTATCCAATCTCGCGATCCACTACTAGCGGGCTAACAAAACAGGAATTGCACACTTTCTTTGATTTACATCAGCGTATTTAATTTGAGTTAAAAAAATTTATATAATCATTAATTAAAAATTGAAAACTTAAAGTTCACATTAATAAAGTACATTTAACAACAACAAAAATGTTACAATGTTTCATCTTTCGATTCAGCCATCTCAAGTTTCTCTTCTACAGATTTAATTAATAAAATCGGATAAAAAGGGGTGGTTCATCCTTCCTAAATAATTTATTACCTTTGTTTATTTGTTTTAATAAACGATTTTGAGTGAGTTGATCAGCCGAAATAGAAGTTTACTTCGCAAGTATCGATATAATATTTACTTGTATCTTCTACTGAAGTTTACCGACTGTAAACTGCTATACTACTTAGAACGTGCGAGATTCAAATTTAATGTTAATTTTCAGATGCAACGGTTTCTATTTGACATGGGTTTTTAAATGCTGCGTTAACTTTGATTTCCGTGAACATTTGTAGTCGCAAATGTCACAAACCAACGGTTTCTTATTGGCATGAGTTAAACAATGCCTTTTTAAAGTTGATGTACGAGAACATTTGTAGTCACAAATTTTACATAGAAACGGTTTCTCACCTGTGTGAGTTGTTAAATGCGTTGTTAAATTTCCTTATGAAGTTTTGTAGTCGCAAACTTTACACGCAAACGGTTTGTCATTCAAATTTTCGTGCTAGTTTTTCTGTGTTAACAGTTCACTATCGCTGTCTTCTTTAATGTCAATCGAATGATGCAAATCTTCAACATTAAATTTCTCGTCTTCTGACACTTCTGTTTTAATTTCATAATTCCTGTTTGAACTACATGTTGGCCATATTTTGTAATTCTTCTGGAGGAAGAACTTAAACTATATCTGAAAGAGGTCGCATTAGGAGAATATAATGGTGCAATATGAGATATTTATAATTACTAATCTTTCGTAGCACATTTCCACGTGGAAGCCGGATATTGACAAATTCTGAACTTAAAGAGGTTGATCTGACCGATTTGAGTGAACCTGGGCGAAAAACTGTACGACGCACTACAATACAACTGGAAAATGGTGATAATTTTTCCATTTTGTATTTAAAAAAATTTTTGTTTGCGCCCTCTTTTAACAATTCTTTGGTATTAAATGAATAATTTTTGTGCGTTCAGTGCTATTCATAACAGTCTGGCTTGTAATATTGCTAATTTAACGTATAATGACATTTCATAGCGTTATCCAGTCCTAGCAAGATAAATTAACGATGTAGCCAATCATATTGCTGATTGCTTCGTTTTGCTTCCCCCTGATTGGTTACTTCCACAGTCCGTGCTCTCTATTGGAAATAATTGAATTCGAGACAAAAACTTCAAAGTGCTAATACACGGTGGCGTCACTGCATGTTTTAATTTTTTCAATTTAAATTAACCAATCAGAATTAAGGTAGGGATGGAAACAATCTGCAAAAATTCGGAACGAAATAGACGACCGCCATTTGTAATCATTTTTCTAAAATAAGTTATGTTTGGTTATGTTTATTTCACGGACCTCTTAAATATTGTTTAAGATATCCCTAGTTTTCTATAATGCAAAAATGAAATTTCGTTAATGGTGCACGTGTCAAAAATTATTAATGCAGTAAATACACATTGTAGAAAAATTGGTAAGTTTACAACAGTAAATATTTGAAATACATTTCTGGAACCTTATTGGACACGATTTCGACTTTGTTTGATGGTAATAGAATTCAAAATGTTAAGCATAATATAAACATAATAATTTCCATAATATAAGCATATCTCTAGAAATTTGTGTCACCTCAATATAGTGGTATTTTTTAATTTCTCTTTATTTTTAAGAAAATGATTACTAGCAGTTATCCAAAGAAGAAATGTTGTGTTCCTGGATGTAATGATATGTTTTCAATGAGGCATTCGTTTCCTACACTTAGTGCTGTTGAAACATTTTCTCGTTGGAAAGAAAATGTTAATAACCCCATATTTGAAAATTTAGACAATAAAACAATACGTCGTAATTATGTGGTATGTGACTTGCATTTCAGACCAAACATCAAACTCACCAGTGGGCGGATAGCCTGGGGTGGTATTCCAACGTTAAATTTACCAGGTAAGTTCAATATACCGGGTGTTCATTTAAAACTTCCAGCAATTAATATCTCAAAACCAAAAGTCAGATGAAAAATGTTTCGAACAAAAGTTGTATGATAGCGAGGGGACAGAATATGGCATAATTGTTTTCTTAATTTATTGACCTTTTCAAGGTCATTTGAAGGTCAACTTTGGTTTTTAAATGGCACCTTAATTTTTTAGCAGATTCATATTTTGCATGAAAAATAAACAACTTTTGTTGGAAAATTTTTTATCCCACATTAGGATTTTCGAGTAAGATGCGTTGAAACAAAATAAAACATTTTAATAAACTGCAGCTGATTATATCGAAATTTATTTTTTTAAAAGTTAGAAGGCTGTTATTGCTTTTGTTATTATTCAACTTGAATAATTTTAGGACAATGAAAACAAAACACTGTCAAAACAAATAAATTGACATTAGTTTCTTCAACTATTGTTAGTTTTGTGATTTTCAGTGAGTTTTATTTTTCCCGTTCGCTTTAGATCTGATAAAAGTTCGCAATTAGATCATTAAAATGGTTTATACTGTAGAAGAAAGAATCGAATTAATTTTCTTGTACGGAGCTCAAAATGAAAATGCTGCAAGAACTGCAGAATCTTATAACGCGAGACAACCTGGTAGAAATGTCTCTCATAGGTATGTTATAGACCTTGTTTCAAAATTTCGGGAAACAGGATCCGTCAAAAATAAAACACGCAAGAATTCTACTAGAATATTGGATGACTTAGCTCAAATTGAAGTTATAGGCCATTATGCTTCAAATCCTAATAGTTCGGTGCGTGAAGTTTCTGCTATTAGTGGTCTATCAGTGGGCACTGTTCATAAGGCGCTAAAATTGCATAAATTTCACCCATATAAAATGCAGATTCATCAAACTTTGACCGAGGATGATCCAGACAGACGAGTGGAGTTTAGTGAAGAAATGCTTCAATTATTAACTACACATCCACATTTATTGAAATCGACTTGTTTTTCTGATGAGTCAACCTTTTTTAAATGGATTTGTCAATTATTATGGATTTGTCAATGGATTTGACAAATGGATTTGTCAATTGCGAACTTTTGGTGGTGTGATGTTTTCTGTGTTAGGTCAATAAATTCATCTTCATAATATATAGAGTATAATACATAATAAACAATAAAATGGAAGAAACCAAATTAATCAACGAACTGAAAAACTACTCAAGGATGAATTGATAGAAATAATGGTGAGTGGAAACTCACAACTAAACATCAAGATAATAAAATTTTGCAAGAGTGGATAGCGACAAAATGTAAGAATGAAATTACACGTGCGCCAATTGTGGTGAATTGCGATCACAGCGAACTCATATGCATGCAAAGCCAGCAAATTAAGCTGATGCAAGACCTAATCGACGAAAAATCTTTAAATAATAAACTGCTGCTAGAAAAATTACCGCGATCGATGTGAACGTGGCCTTAAAACCTTTCGTAAACAAGCAAAACACCAGAAACCTGCTATACCGATCGAAAAGCAAGTTTCTAAACCGAATGAAAAGCACGAAGAAGATGTAAATACAAAACAAACGATAATCAAAGAAACACAGGAACCAAAAAAAAACGTTGATAACGCGCAACAGCTAACAAATAAAATTACACTAGAAGAAGTGGTAGAAGGTATCAATAATGCCTACGAAAACAATGAATGGACTAGGGTTAGAAACCACAAAAAATACAGAGGAAAGGCAACAAGAGGTACAGCACCAAGCGAAGGGAATGAAAATGATAGTTTCGAGGCTGCTGCATCATACCAGTGGTTGTACGTAGGTCGACTGAGTGTAAATACAAGTACAACAGGTATCGTTAATTATCTAACCACTAAATACCCGAATTATAATTTTAAGGTCGAGGAGATACAGAAGCATGAGAAAATACAAGCACAAACAAATCATTTAAAGTAGGTTTCGATGGACGATTGTCGAACTTAGTTTACCAACCCGAGACATGGCCGACAGGTGTTATTGTAAAAAGTTTCAGTTTTTCGAGGAGTTACCCGGACCTTGCAGAAAAATTAATGTAAAAATCATAACGTTATAAAAATTTGCAAAGAAATACATCAAGAAAACCATCAAAGCAATCCTCAATTAAAACCTGTAGTTGAAGTTGATAAAACGCTACAAATTGCAGAAAAGGAATCCACAAAAAACACTCAAGTAAGTAATACAACACGAAAAGATTTGTTTAAATTATGCCACATCAATGTTAGATCGTTACCAAAGAATTTTGAAAAATTTTTAAACCTCATTACAACCTATGAGTACTCAATAATTGGTGTTAGCGAATCATGGCTTAGCCCATCCAATTTGGATAATAGCTTTAATATTAAGGGTTATAATCTAATAAGAAAAGATCGAAGTAGTAGAGCTGGCGGAGTAGCAGCTTACCTCAAAGATTCAATTCCTCACACAGTTGTAGTAATTCACATTACTTGGTACGTTCACTGGGAGTGGATGAAATAAACGAAACTGTTAAAGGATTTATGAGGCACATCTGCTTAAGTATTATCGAGATTCTAGGTATTAGATACACTTATCTGGGCATTTGCATGTACCAAGTAGATAAGTGTCTCGAAATGTCTGCAAAAGCCATTAAGATCTGGCCTATCCCGGACTTAAGCGGATGTCACACCTTAAAAAAATAATATATCCATCACCACAACATCTGGACGCTTAAAGATATGAAATTAGAAATTCATGGGAAACTTACCCCGGGGTCACACCCTTATGAAACAAAGGTGGGTGCCGAGATTATAAATATATGTAATTTTTAAATCTTAGACAGTCAGTCACAACTCGGCATTCACAATTCGGCATCCACAAAAGTTAAGATTCACAATTCGGCATTCATTCGAGATACGACAGTTCGAGAAATTCATTCGATCATTCGGGAGTTTAATTTATATTTTCTTTTTCAAAATTAAAAACGTTAACGCGCCACTTAAAGTTCTGTTCTACAGCGTCCAGATAGACCAGTAGTACCGGTAAACGAATTACTCAAGGTAAGTCCTAAATTAAAATTAAATGTTTAGTATTTTATTAGTTGGAAATCTCCTTTGTGTCCAGTACCGTATGTAAAAAAATATAAAGTCAATACACAATCTTAATTTCAATTTGCATTTTTATAAAACAATTAATTCCTTGACCAACCCTTTTTTTTTTTAAAAAAAGATAGGTAAGTTGAAAGAGAAGTGTTTACCCTGCGTTTCCGAGATAAGGCCGCTTCTAGATACGCTCACCGGCGAGTTTCCTGATTCTCGCAAAGTATAAACAATATCAGGTGGTGGCAGTGATACCGACGAGGAAAACATCGACCCCCTCGAAGACGCTAGGATTGTTACAATGGTGGTTTACGCGGCGGGATGTCTGTAAAAAGGTTCTTTCACGAACTGCATGTAAACAACTTCTCTCAACACCTAACTTGTCCTTTTCTTTTAAATTAATTAAATTTCACCCCTGTTACATATAATTTTTGTGATTTGTTTATAAAAAAATTATAATATTCATATTACGGTTAACCCTTGCTTAAATTTTATTAAAACATAAATCGTTTAATCATTTATAATTCTTAAAATAAATTTTTTTATATATACAAACAAATCATTAAAATGTCGGTTACTAGACACAATAGTGCAGATTCTTTGGAAAATGTCGGGAATCAACCATCCGGTAATATTGGCTCCCCTGGTGGAAACATTGCACCTTATTACCCTTTTGTTTCTCTTGGGTTAATTGCCAGTAGCGTAGAAGGGTACAATGGAGAAACGAACCCTATTTATTATTTTGAAGCGATTGCACAAAGATCCGAACTTGAAGATTGGGATGAATCAACTACTTTAAAAATAGTTAAATATAGGTTACGCGGTGCCGCTCTTAAATTTGTTAAATCTGACCCAGATATAAATAATTTAAACTATAAAGACTTTAAAGATAGAATAATAAAACAATTTAGTAAACTGAAAATTCCCGGTGAGGCTCTGAGTAACCTACAACGTTGCTATCAAAAGCATGATGAACCTATTAGCAAATTTACCACACGTCTTAAAAGTTTAGGTTTAAAAGTTTTGATCGAAGATATGAAAACCGCGACCCATGACGAGATTCCTGGCTTCAAATCTAAATCGTCTCAATTGATATTAAATCAATTTAGGGTAGGTCTGAAAAAGGATTTGCTTAATAAAATAGGTGTAACTTTAATGCGAACGGAAAATTTAACCATTGATGAAGCTGAAGAAATAGCAAAATGCCAAGAAATAAACGACTCATTAATAAGAACGCGCTCAAACCCAATAAACGTCGCGGAAATTCACACTCAAAATAATTACCGTAGAAATGATGAACCTCCTCGACAGAATTATCAAAATACGATTGCCCGTGACCGATCCTATTTAGATAACAATAATTACTCGCGTTACAGGAATAATAGCAACTATCCTCGTCAAAATTACGATAATTATTCCAGAAACCCGCAAATAAACAACGACCGCTTTAACTTTCAAAGAACGAATCACCCACCGCAATATGACAATAGGGATTACAATCAAAATCGGAATTACAACTACAACAGGAACTACTCTGGGCAAACAACGCGAAATAACTATAATGGTAACACTAACTTCAAATCAACCTCCCGAAATTATGACAACAGTAATAATCATCAGGAATTAAATCGAACCGGTAGCGTCGATCGAAATTACCCACCTCCCTCCGGTAGCGTCAATCGGAATTACCCACCTCCCTTGCTAAATCGCAGTGACGATGTTAGAAACGACTTAACAAGAATCGGTCAAAATTCTTTAAACTCTGCGGCCGCTACAGTAACCCCTCGAACTGTAGTAAGAGCTCCAACCGCCAATTAAATAATACAATCTCCAAAAATTGCGTCAAATTAATCGATAACCCTAAACCATCACATTACGTACCTAATGTAACTTCATTCCCCGAGGACACACCGTGTGTCGTTGTATTAATGTTAAACGGAAAATATTGCAGATTATTATTAGATTCCGGATCTAGTGTTTGCTTATTAAAACAAGAAGTATTAAATTTAAATGATTTGAAACAACCGGAAGAAGAAATTATTTTATCAGGTATAGCAGGGTTAGGCAATCCGCCCTTGGTACTTCGACAGTTACGGTCGGTCTTAAAGATACCCGGGTTTGTTTAAATTTGATTTTGTAATCTGCAGCAATATTTGTTTACAATGTGATGGCATTATTGGGAGAAACCTTTTGCAAAAACATGGTGCAATTATCGATTTTTCAAAAACGAATTAAATTTATTTAACAAAAAATTAAAATTTTACTTTTGACGAATGTAATGAAAATTATTTAACTTGCGGAACGGTACATAGAGGAACTTTGTTAACAATAAAACCAAAGTAAGGAAAAATATAAATGACGACTCTGCGCGAAAATTATTAAAGAATTTAGATGATGATATTGAAGTAATTAATGAGTTTAATGATGAAAAAATAATTAAGTTAGGAAATAAATATATTGAACCGGAAATAGTTGTGGTAGAGTATGGAATGTTATCGGACGACGATGAAGTTGTTAGTTTAGGCCGAAACGGTAATTTATTGAATCAGGATATTGTTAAGAAATCTTCTGGTAACGAGCGTGTAGGGATCTCATTGTCCGGATCGGAGAGAACAATGAGCGGTATTAAAGTAGTCAGATTTGCGGAGGAAGATAAAGTTTTTTAATGATGCTAAAAGCAATCAGAAATTAATAAGTAAGGTAAGAATTAATAAAGGTAAAATAAATATTAATGATGAAATTATGATTGAAAATTTTAATGAAATTAATCCCGACAAAAAGGGAAATACTGAGCAAATAAGTAGCAAAAAAAATTGATTTAGGAAATGTAAAAATTAAGACCGCGGCTAATAGGCATAATGGTAAAGATTTAGAAGCGAACTGTGAGCTAGGGTTTGTTAACGGGACGATTAAAGATGAAATAAAAACGGGTAGTATAAAGAACAATTTGATGGAAGCTAATAAAACGAATAAAAATGAAACAGAGCGTGCGGTAAAGTTAAATGAATTCAATAATGAAACGGTTAAGAATAATGTTATAGAAAAGGTTAGTAGTTATAAAGGGGATGAAGTGGTTAATTATGATAAATTAATTGGAGATAATAAGATAAACAAAACATATGAAGTCGAAAACCAAGACGTTAAATTAAAAAAATTATGGGAAAAAAGATGAATCTTATTCGGAAAATTGTGAGGAAAATGTTAAAAGTTTAGATATTAAAGTGAATGATGATATAATTGAAAATTACTCGGAATCAATTAACGACTATAGAAGCGAAAACCGAAATAATAATTATTGTTATTTTAATAAAAATAAAACTAACAATACGGTAGAGATAGCACGGGATAAAAATTTTGTAGGAACATTGATAATAGAAAAAGATGTAATCATACCAAAACGAACAGAAAGCGAACAGTGTTTTAAATTAAATTTTAATAAGAACCAATTTTTAAATCCGCGGTTAAATAATAAAAACGACTACGTGTTGGTCGAACAAGATGATAGTAACCATCAAGGGTTAATCATTGCAACCTCGGTAGTACAGAACAATGGAGACGATGTTATTACGCGAATCATGAACCCTAATAATTACGATATAATATTAAAAGCGAATTCCCAAATCGGAAAAATATTTACCAACATAAAAATCTTAAATAAAAATGACGACAAAGGAAACGAAAATAAAGTAAATCTGATAGAAACTGTCTTGAATAATCACGACGATATCCTATCCCAGATAAAATTAGACCACCTAGACGACGAAACTATTAATTCGGTCCGTGAGCTCTTATTAAGGTACATAGATATTTTTATTGCAGACAATGAGGTGTTAACTAGCGCAAACAATGTTAAACACCGAATAACAATAGAAAATGTAGCCCCGATAGCTAAAAGACCTTACCGTGTACCCTACCATCAACGAGACATTTTAAAGAAAGAATTAGATAAATTACTGGCGTCTAAAATAATAGCTCCAAGTTCTTCACCATGGTCGGCGCCGATTATTCTTATTGTTCGCGATTCCCCAACTGGCGAATCAAAAGTGAGGATGTGCGTAGATTATCGCGGATTAAACGCAGTGACAAAAAGAGATTTTTACCCATTACCCGATCTGCATGAAACTATAGAGCAATATTTTCATTCCTCCTCCTTGTTTAGCGTATTAGACATATCGCAAGCCTTTCATCAAATTGAGATGGAGGAATGCGATAAAGAAAAGACAGCTTTTACAACAATGTTCGGCCATTATGAATTTAATAAAATGCCGTTTGGATTAATGAATGCACCTAGTACGTTTCAACGTTTTATTAATGTCACCCTCTCAGGATTAACTGGTGAGATGTGCCTCGTGTACTTAGATGATATTGTGGTTTACAGCGCCGACGATCTCCTTGAACATCTCCGGAAACTAGCAGTTATATTTGATAGATTAAGAAAAGCTAACATCAAACTAAAGCCTAGTAAATGTAGATTTTTTAGTTAGTGAAGTAAAATACTTAGGGCACATTATTACGAAGGATGGTGTAAAACCCGATCCTGATAAATTAAAGGCATTAGAGATGTACCCGATACCGCGTAACGTAACAGAGACACGGTCATTCTTAGGTTTAGTAGGGTGGTATCGACGTTTTATTAAAAATTTTTCTGAGCTTGCTCTACCCTTAACCAACTTAACAAAAAAGGAAAATAAATTTATAATTACGCCTGAAGTATTGCAATCGGTACAGAAACTAAAATCCGCCGTTAAGTCAGACGATGTACTGATTTACCCAAACTTTAAGGAACCCTTTATCTTAGCTACCGACGCTAGTGGCACGGGTATAGGTGCAATTTTAAGTCAAAGACGTGATGGTCATGAAAAACCCATTGCTTTCGCAAGTCGGAAATTACAAAAAGCCGAAAAAAATTATACTGTCACCGAACAGGAGTGTTTAGCAGTCATTTTTGGAGTCAAACAATTTAAATGTTTTTTATACGGGAAAAGATTTACGATTATCACTGACCATCGTGCATTGAAATGGATTTTATCGATCTCCAATTCAACCTCTAGATTATCTCGCTGGGCTCTTCTCCTTGCCGAATTTGATTTTGAAGTGGTACACCGACCTGGGGTTAAACATGGGAATGTCGACGCTCTCAGTAGAATTTACATGTTTGAGAAACCGACCTTAAAAGATTTCTTTAACTTGCGGAAAAACAACAAGAACGTATGTGAAAATAAAAACGTATCTATCGAATCAACCAGTTTCTTTGCAATCCCGGAAAATTTCTCTTTAGCGTTGTGTGTGTCTAAAGATCTAAATGCGAATACAGGTATGACAAAAGAAATTAAGCAATTACTCGACGCATTAGATAGGTCGCCGTTTCAGTTTAAAAACGTAGGTGAAATAATAGAACAAAAGTTGCCGGAAAGAAACATTTATTATCTGATAAGCAAAAGTAATTATTATGAAAAACCCACATATGAAACATTATTTGACTCGTTTGCAAATCTCCTTGATATATGTTTACAAAATAAGGATTTTAAATTAGCGCTACCGGATTTAATGAGTGAGATTGACGATTTAGATTGGGATACTGTATTTCAAATGATCAAATTTATATTTAAAGATACGACAATTGAAATTAAAATATGCAATCCAAAACAATCGGATAACCACATCTTTGCAATACACGAAGAACCCCCCTTGATTCCCACATGGGACAGAGAGCTAATAAAACGAGAACAGAAAGAGGACGGATTTTGCAAACAAATCACGCAAGTCATTGCCCATGGCGAAGACGACGACTTCCCCTACTATTTAGATGATGACGATATATTGTACAAAACTGACCACTCGACGGGACGAGATTTATTAGTTATTCCAAAAACCTTTATAAACAAGGCGATTCACGACTTCCACGATCTACCCCCTTGCTGGACATCCCGGCCAACTCAGAACTTTAAATTTTATTCAAAGTAAACTATATTGGCCAAATATGAGACGAGATATTATCAAATACGTAATGTCGTGCAACACATGTAACAGGCGGAAAACATCACCTCATTTTAAACCGGCTCCTCTTCAAGATTTCCCGGAAATTTCCGAACCCTTCGAGCGGACTGCAATGGATATTGTGGGCCCTTTTATCACTTCTGATAACGGCAACAAATATATTGTAACATTTCAAGATCATTTCACTAAATACCCTGAAGCCATCCCCGTCCCCGACCAATCGGCCGAAACGGTAGCCCGAGTTTTTGTCACACAAATCATCGCCAGGCATGGAACCCCGAAACAATTGTTAACGGACAGAGGTTCGAATTTTGTATCTAAACTTTTTAAAGAAGTATGTGGATCTTTACAGATAGACAAAATTCAGACTACCGCCTACCACCCTCAATCGAATGGAGTGATCGAACGCAGTCACCGTGTGTTTAAAGACGTTTTAACCTCTTACATCTCCGAGTCTCAACGCGACTGGGATACTTGGGTACCGTATGTACTCATGGCATATCGATCACACGTACATAGTTCCACGGGCTACTCCCCATACTTCCTGATACACGGTAGAGATATGGTTTTACCCTTCGACGATATCCTCAAGGCTAATAAAATCAAATATGACCAATTACGCTTCCGAAATGATGTCCAAATTAAATAAAGCATTTTGCACGTAAAAGAAACAATGTCAAAAAGCAGTGAAAACCGCGCTCGAAATTTTAATAAAAACAGTAAAGAACGCGAGTTTAAAATTAGCGACCTTGTATATTTATACGATCCAGCGAGTAAAATAGGGATTTCAAAAAAATTAACTCTACCATGGGTCGGCCCTTACCGAATTACAAAAGTGATTGGACCCGTGACGTACGGCATTCGGAAAGTAGGGACGAGACAAGACCAAACGGTGCATATAAACCGACTAAAGCCTTTTCTCGGTAAATACGTAGACCCTAACAATGAAATTAATAACATACCCCCGCGTAGACAAAACGCGGACAGCGACGAGTACGAACTACTTCCAGAGCAAGAGCAACCTCTTCTCAACGCCATACCGTTTTACCTACCCCCTACGCGCCGTTCAAACAGAATTATCGATCAATTAGATCCCAAATCGAATAACGAACCCGAAATAAACTCCAACCCGCTGGAAACCAATGAAAATGTTGAACAACCCGCGGAAATACAAGAGGAAAAATTAAGTTCACCGATTGTTGAACCCCCATGCTTAAGCACCGCTCTACAATCAGAAGTCGATGCGGAAAGAATCACTGTAACCCCTATTGAACCCGCAACGAGAAGAAGAACCTAGGCGATCCGAAAGAATTCGCAAAAGGAACTTGTTACCTGAATTTTTTTATTACTAACAACTACTTTTTCACTTTTAAATTTAATAACAATTTAGAACAGTTTTACTGCTACCTCCCCGATCAATGATGATAAATTTTTTTTTTGAATGCCATAACATTTTGTTTTACATTAATACATTTCACATAATACATTTTTTTACTTAACATTAAATTTCCTTTGTACGGTTTTAATTTTCTTTTTGCAAACATCCACTATTCTTGTTTTTTTTTACTTTAATTGTTTGTTTTTATACTAAATATGAAAATTAATTAATTAAAAAAATTAAGGGTAATTCAACATGAGTACCTGCATATTAACAAAGTAAAAAATGATCCAAACAAAATTTTTCTTTTCGCGCTGCATGCGAAAACAAATTAATTTAGTTTGAGATGATGATTTGATTATTATATTATATATATTTTTTTTTACTCTTTATCATATATATTTATTATGTTTGCGTGATTATATCACTCTATTCGAACCCAAAAGGGGTATAATCGAATCAAATTAACAGATTTCTTTCAAAAATCAACTAATTGATTAAAACAGATTATTTAATTTATAATCCTAGCTTCATAAAATTACAACAAAGAATAGATATGCATTAAAGTTAAAATAAATCCTATTTGAATAAATCAATAATTGATCTTCAGTTTTTTTTAACGATAATAACCTTTTCTATTTCTCACCACTTAGGTATCCATTATGTCAACTACCTACCCTTGTGTGATTTATAACTATATTGTTGTTTTTTGCATTACGAAATAGAACAGGGTTAGATCAATGTATCAATTCGACTATCGAATTGAGAATTTTTAGAACTTCATTATAAAAAAAATTATAAACAAAAAACCTTTTTCTGTTTTAAGCTTTTGTTTAATAAAGCAGAACAAAGTTAAGAGTGTATTTTTCTCAAATTTCTTTTTACTCATGGTTGATCATGAGGTTCTCTTTCCTTGCATGTGTAAATTTTTATATTAAAATTATAACGTTGATTGTATTATTGTTCCATTTTATATATATTTTCTAAATTGTACCGATTTAACTAGTGAGCTGACATACAAACTTTTCGGTAGTGAAGTGCGAAAACTAAAGTAAAGTGTACAACTACGCGAAAAGCGCAAAGAACTAACAGCAAAAGTGCGGAAATTTTGCACCAACGCAAACAAGTGAAAGACTTAATTGTGTGCAAAGTGTAACCGTGAAAAAGACGTTATAGTTAAACGAAGGACACTCCTCTCCCCAAGGAACAGTACGGTTTATTAAAACAATAACTGTTATTTTACTGCGAAGAAATAATCAAAAAAAAGTAATCGAGGCATACTACGCTATTCGACTATATTTCGAAGGATGGAATTTCTTCTCAAGCAGTCTCAATTTTTGCGATAGCCAAAAACATACCAAAATTTCATGGACCGCAAATTGAACTTGTCTAATTTCTTTCTGTGAATTAAGTTCAAAATCATCGAATTTTTTTTAACTGTGTGACTTCAAAAACCTGTTTCACCAATTCGGGACCCAACAATTGTTAACATAGTCCACCACAACTTCGCAACACGTCTTTACTGTGATTACTCTTTTTGATCTACGCCGTAATGGTTAGTTTTATCACCGCCTCGCGACCCCAAGACTTCAGGTGCGCCGAAAATAATTGTACCATATGGAATATGGAATCTGCGTACGCAAATCCAGACTACATCATAGATGAACTTCTTCAGTCAGCAAATAGAACTACAAATGGAAAATACTACCGCGAGTGTTCGGCAAACCGCGAAAATAAACATTACACGCGAACATTACAATCGCTCGTAGTGCGTCGCGATCTCTTTTCTCCGCGCAAGCACGAACAGTTAAGCTCACTAGTTTTAAAAATTATTGTGTTTATTTTCTACGAATAATGACTTTTGGCCCCTATTTAGAGAACACTGTGCAAAAGACAAATGATGTGATAAACATTTATATTATATACTTATTTGCCAAATTTTAATTTTGCAAAATCCTCTTGTGAAAAAAAAAATTTTTTTTATTGTATATTTTATTTTTATAAATTGATATTATTTAAAATTTACGTTATTGTCATTATGAAAAAGATATTTTTTTTTATTAATCACTATATTCTTAAATTTGAAGACAACAAGGTAGCAAATATTTTATTAGGATATAAGAACATTGTTTATCGAAATTTCGTAAAGGTCGTAAAAAAACTATTTTTTAAGAAAGAAAAAGATATTTGCAAGTCTTGTTTTAAAAATAAGTAATAGTAAAGTTATATATATATTTTTTTATTAATGTGGCATATTATTGACTGCAATGACAAGTATGGACTCAGGTCGTTTAAATACCACTGTCTCAAATAATTTAAATAAACCAAAAATTATGTTTAAATAATCTAATTCATATTAGAAAAGTAACCAATGATTTTTTTTTAGATTAGATATCTGTAATTAGCTTTAGCATTTATATTGTTTTTTTGACACAAAGGTAGAGTGAGATCATTATGTTTTTTTTTATATATATTTGTAATATTTTCGCAACCTTCTTCCTTAAAAGAAAGGGTATTGGGGAATACCCGTTCTTTTAAAAACACGGGGGTAATGTAGTAATTCACATTACTTGGTACGTTCACTGGGAGTGGATGAAATAAACGAAACTGTTAAAGGATTTATGAGGCACATCTGCTTAAGTATTATCGAGATTCTAGGTATTAGATACACTTATCTGGGCATTTGCATGTACCAAGTAGATAAGTGTCTCGAAATGTCTGCAAAAGCCATTAAGATCTGGCCTATCCCGGACTTAAGCGGATGTCACACCTTAAAAAAATAATATATCCATCACCACAACATCTGGACGCTTAAAGATATGAAATTAGAAATTCATGGAAACTTACCCGGGGTCACACCCTTATGAAACAAAGGTGGGTGCCGAGATTATAAATATATGTAATTTTAAATCTTAGACAGTTAGTCACAACTCGGCATTCACAATTCGGCATCCACAAAGTTAAGATTCACAATTCGGCATTCATTCGAGATACGACAGTTCGAGAAATTCATTCGATCATTCGGGAGTTTAATTTATATTTTCTTTTTCAAAATTAAAAACGTTAACGCGCCACTTAAAGTTCTGTTCTACAGCGTCCAGATAGACCAGTAGTACCGGTAAACGAATTACTCAAGGTAAGTCCTAAATTAAAATTAAATGTTTAGTATTTTATTAGTTGGAAATCTCCTTTGTGTCCAGTACCGTATGTAAAAAAATATAAAGTCAATACACAATCTTAATTTCAATTTGCATTTTTATAAAACAATTAATTCCTTGACCAACCCTTTTTTAAAAAAAGATAGGTAAGTTGAAAGAGAAGTGTTTACCCTGCGTTTCCGAGATAAGGCCGCTTCTAGATACGCTCACCGGCGAGTTTCCTGATTCTCGCAAAGTATAAACAATATCAGGTGGTGGCAGTGATACCGACGAGGAAAACATCGACCCCCTCGAAGACGCTAGGATTGTTACACAGTCATAGATCTCCCAAATGATGATTATCCTGAAGTCGAATATCTAATCTTGAAATTAACTGTAAACGGTCGAAGTTTGGTAGTGGCAATTATATATAGGCAACCTAACTCGGGCGCAATGAATATTCAAATCATTGATGACATTCTCTCTTTCTTTGCAGTAAATGGTTTCAACGATTTTATTATTATGGGTGATTTCAACGTAAATCTATTAAAGGATTATCCTGAGGCAAAACAGTTAAAGGAAATTTTACACATCCATAGCTGTAGACAATTAATTTTAGATCCAACAAGAACAACAGAGACGTCTTCAACCTTAATCGATATTATAATAGTTAATGAGGAACTTGGAATAAATAGCAGTGGAGTATTGGAAAGCACCATTGCTGATCATAATCTAATATTTTGTGAATTGGTGACCTCAATTACAAAATACACAATGTACCGTAAATACAGGAACTTCAAAAAATTGGACCTTGATGCACTTCGAAATGATGCGGTGAACATTAATTGGAGTGACCTATACCAAGCTACTGATATAAATGCTAAAGCTAAAATTTTAAAGAAAATATTCTTCTCCTCTATAACAAACATGCCCCACAAAAGAAAATCTTACTATCAGATAAGAAACCACGTAAACAAGAATGGTTTGATCAAACACTGTGCAATTTGAGAGAAGATAAACGACGCGCTTTTCTGAAATACAAAAACACAAAGTGAAGGTGACAGAAAAATATATTGCATTAAGCGCACATATTATAATAACAAATCCAAGCAAAAAAACATTTTTATGCGGAATCGTTTAGAACTATTGGGAACAACAGTAAACAATTATGGGCTAAAGTAAATCAATTGAATGTGACAAACAAATCAAACAATCGAAATATACCAAAAATCTCTGTGATCCTAACATGATAAACAACCACTTCATCGATTCTATCCCACACATCCCTCCAAGCCCACTATACATGAAAGATTGGAGAACAGAAGGAAATGACTCCCAATTTGTGTTTATCCCTGTGGAAGAAGATGAACTCGGTATAATAATATTAAAACAAAACCACATCTAGAAGGCTCTGACGGTATATCAGGATTAATGTTGCAGTTGATTATTCCATGGATAGTTCAGCCCTTGTGCACCTGATAAACCATTCATACAAAATAGGTCAAGTACCAGATGAATGGAAAATAAGTCAAATTAAGCCAATACCAAAAATAAAACTGTAGAATCAATTCAAGATTTGCGACCTATATCGATTTCATCGATACTACTGAAAATAACGGAGTCTGTACTTATAACACAAATGGCCAAGTTTTAACGGATAATAAGATCATACCGCCCGAACAATCAGGTTTTAGAAAAACCACAGTACTAGTACGTTGCTGGCATCAATTACTGACGATATAATCAACGCAATCGACAAAAACAGCACACCACCATGGTACTCCTCGACATGTCAAAAGCGTTTGATAGTGTTAACCTGGAGTGCCTGTTGGCTAAATTACACTGGTATGGCTTTCGAGGAAGCATACATGATTGGCTACAAAGCTATTTGGTGGGACGCCTACAGTATGTTAGACTGGATCTGGATAATGTGTCTTGTAAGAAGAAACTAAGCTCAGGGGTACCGCAAGGGTCCATTCTCGGACCGAGCCTCTTCTTAATATATACAGCAGATTTAGCAAAGATTACACGCTTCTGCAAGATGTATAAATTTGCAGATGACATACAAATAATATACAGCTATCCAATAAGCGAAAAGAAAGCAGCTCAAGAAAAAATCCAAAGTGACCTCTGTAAAATCGAGCAATGGACAAAAAACAACAGCCTAAAAATAAACCCAACTAAAACCCAGGTCATGGAATTTGGGCCAAACTTGGAAAGTGATATCGATTTATACCTACAAAACATCTTACTACAAAGAACCCACATGGTAAAAAATTTGGGAATAATGATGGATAAATCTCTGAAATTTAGTGAACACATTTCTTCTATTTCCAGAAAGGCCTATAGCTCGTTGAGGCAACTAAATGCTTTCAAAGAACTTCTTCCAAGAGATGTTAAACTCATGCTGGTGGAGTCGTTGGTCACTAGCCACTTGAATTATGGTAGCACTACCTACGGACCCTGCATAACACATGAAAATAAGTATAAACTGCAAAAAATTCAAAACTGTGCTATACGCTTTGCCACAGGGTTAAATTATAAAGAGCACATAACGCCAACTTATAAAAAATTAGAAATTTTAAAACTGGGTGAAAGAAGAACTATGCACTTTTGTACATCTTTACTTAAAGTAAAGACAACTAGGGAACCTACTTATCTTCATAATAAGTTGCAATTGAGGCGTGATATCCATGGTAAAAATTTTAGACATGAAAAATACAACATCCAACAACACAGGACAGCCAAGTATGAAGAATCATTCTCGTACTTGTCGGCCTATTTACTCAACAACATCCCGACGGAGTATTGGAATCTATCGGCGATAGGCTTCAAGAAGAAATTTAAGGAAGAGTTACTAGGTGGAGCTTTGAACACCCTTATCGACTTCTCTAAATTCTAAATCCAGGTTAAATTTATAATCATGAATTTTCCATGTATTTGACCTTTTGTATTGTTCTTTATGTACATATATAGATATACTTATATTGTTGTTGTAAACTGCTAATACAATAAATGTTATTATTATTATTAATTTATTATTATTATTATTAATGAACTCAACTGTCGATATTGGTGTGATGAAAATCCTCATGTGTTTACTGATGGACATACACAGTGGCCGCAGAAGGTAAACGTGTGGGCTGGTATACTTGGTGATACAATTATTGGACCATTATTTATTGATGGAAATTTAACAGGTCAAAAATATCTAGAAATGCTTGAAGATACAATCTATCCTTTAATAGTTGATGCGTTAGAAAGTCAAAGTGACGAAGAAGGACACCTGGAGCTCGATGAAACTGTTTTGCATTTTCAACAAGATGGCGCACCTCCTCACTATACTATTCCTGTTCGAAACTGGTTAGATGATAAATTTCCAGGGCAGTGGATCGGCAGACGAGGACCGATAGAATGGCCAGCTAGGTCCCCTGACTTAACTCCTCTTGATTTCTTTTTATGGGGACATTTAAAATCTGTAATTTATGATACAATACCAGCTAATATTGAAGAGTTAAAATTTCGAATCACAGTGGCTTGCAAAAATATTACGAAAGAAACTTTTGAAAATGTTAGAAACGAGTTTCAACAAAGGCTGTATCATTGTTTAGCTGTAAATGGGGAACATTTTGAAAACTTGTTATGAAAACACTCGCTTACAAACATTTTTCTACTGTTTAATACTAATAAATAGCCTTCTAAAACATGTAAATATTAAATTTTGATTAACAATGGTTAGTTGATAATAACGTTTTTATTTTGTTTCAACGCATCTTACTCGAAAATCTAATGTGGATAAAAAATTTCTTACAAAAGTTGTTTATTTTTTATGCAAAATATGAATCTGCTAAAAAAAATTAAAGTGCCATTTAAAAAACCAAAGTTGACCTTCAAATGACCTTGAAAAGGTCAATAAATTAAGAAAACAATTATGCCATATTCTGTCCCCTTTGCTATCATACAACTTTCGTTCAAAACATTTTTTCATCTGACTTTTGGTTTTGAGATATTAATTGCTGGAAGTTTAATGAACACCGGTATAAAAAATATGAAGCTTGCTATATAATTCATATTATTACAGGAATAAACGTCGAAGAGAGACCAGGTTTCTCAAGAGAAAAGATGATTAAGAGAAACAAGTGTTGAAAGTACAAAAATAAAGAGCGATCGAAGGAAAGAGCTGATGGAAATGCAGATATACAGGATGGTCCAAGAGAAGAATGTATTGTAGATATAAAAACAGAGAAGTTAAAACGGAAGAAGTTGATCCGACGGAAAATTTAAATAATAAATTTGAAAGATTTTAGAAAAGTTGAGCCCCAAACGTAATAATTGATATAAAACCATTGTTTTGTGTTTCGTATATAATCTAATTTTGTATATTTTTTCAGTAACTTTGGAGTAACGTTTATTTCCAATAAAATATTTATAAGCACAAACAACAGATAACAAATAAATCGCAATTACATATTACTTAATTTTACCTAAATTACGTGGTGTTCGTCTCGCGTCAGTTACTAACTTACCCGTCGTCTGCCCGCTAGGTATCCCTCTGATCCTAGGTGGCGCCATACAATCCGCAACGCCAACTTAAATCTTAAAATTCAAAATTGAATTTATGTTCACCACATACCCCCCTTCTCAGTGTTTTTAGTTGTCGGCAGTAAGCAACGATACGTATTTCTGGGGAAAGTGAACTCTTTTGCCGGATCTCGTAGTTTGTGTCGGTGGTGTGCACGTAACCACTTCCTTTCGTATGACGTCTGTTGGCGTGTGGGTAACCACTTGCTCTGTACTTTCGGCGTTCTGACATCTTTTTGTTTGACATCACTTGGTATGGTGTTGCGTAATCCGTTGTGCAACGTTAGTTTGCGCATTATGTTGGCCGGTGTATGGGCTATAGACTGGAAAAGTGTGACGTCACAAAATGGCCGGCGATCAGCTAACGGGTAATAACAAGTTATCTGGGTCATTTCTTCCCATAAGATTAACATGGTAGCTTTTGAGTGCGAACTTAATTAATTATTTTAAAGGTGTTACGGATGAAATTAGTGGAATTGAAATAACAGACAATAGTGTGTACAGTATTTATGTTAAATTCTCACTTTAATATTATTTAAAAATGTCTTTAGTTTTAGTTATCATAAGATTTATTGCAAGATGGCTTTGATAAGTTTATCATCAATTGTAGAATTGTTTTCGGATGAAATTACGCTGATTAAAAGGGGAGAAAATAGTTTGGATAGTGGACATACTGTACAAATACTTTTTGATGGCAGTGTGGGTATTATTAAAGGGAAAGTTTTAGCAAGTATGAAAAAAAAAACCTACAACGTGGAGGTAAGTTTAGAAATTTCATTGTATTAATTTTAATGCAATTTAGTAATCAGTAAGTAAATTGTGTTTCTATTAAAATAATTGATTTGTTTATATTGTAGATAACAGTAAAAGATTGTAAAATAGCAAGTTATAGTTGTGAATGCCCAAGGGGGCAGTATAAATGCCACCATATTGCTGCAGTTTTGCTATATGCTAATAGGAATATTAGCAAAACTGACACCGTATGTCAGTGGAAAGCTCCAGCTGCATCTACTTCTTCGTCCGAAGGTACTGCGAGTTCTGTAAATAAAATATTTCCGCCCCGTAAAACCCAGTACCAAGCAACAAATCGGTTGGTAGACGTCCAGGGGGGACGACAGCACAATGCTAAACTGGGACAAGAAACAATGTACCAACCTACAATAGGTAAATTTAGCTTGCACAAGGAAACAAATAATTTAATAAAAATAATAAAGCTTATAAAATTTTATTTTTGTTAAAATAAATGAGAGTAACTTGATTTTACATTATTTATTACATCTGTCAGGTAAGAAATTAATAGCATATTACATTACGTCGCCGTAGATGTCAAGAGTTCCAAGCCACATAAGAATCTATTTGACTTAGGACTATTGACTTCTACGGCGACGATTAAAATGTGGAGTTTCAAGACCGAAACATAACTTTCCATGAAGGTGGAAGTGACGGTTAATAAATGTCTATTTTTTCAACTTCCAAAACTATCAGGAATACCGTGATTACAATAATATTATTATAAGTTGAAAATAAAATAAATGAAAAAACTTATCTTAACTAAACTACTCTAAAACCTTACATAAAGATTATTTTTATAAAAATTTTCCAAAATATTTAAATTTTCCGACCAATTTAAATCTTTGTACACATTTATTTTATATAAGATGTGGGAGTCCACACAACTAAATAGCATAAATTCTTTTTAGTTAAATGTAGTAATCCTTGTATTTGATGGAAATAAACATGTGTTTGCTTTAGATTTAAATTTTTATCTAAGCAATATTTTTTAATCATATCGATTGATGAGTTTCTATGAGAAAATGGACATTTGACTTCTATTAGAGCATCCTCATCAACCAAACCATCAGGTGAAGCTCCTAAAAAACCACACTCGTGGAGCCATAACCCCGTAAAAGTAACTTTTTTCATTCAATTTCTTCAAATACTTTAACTGCAGTTGCTTCATGAGTTAAACCCCATTGAATAGCTTTAACACCATCAAGATTCTTTTTCCCAAGTAATCTTGAATAGAGCGAAGGCGGATACCTATAAAAGAAATGTAGTTTTCAAAGCTTAGAAAAGACAGTTCTTAAATTACCTCTCTCTTCGACATGCATCGAGAACAATTCCAAAATTACTGGCTGTGAGCCGGCCAAGACGCATTTGATGCCACACAGCATTTTCATGTTGCCCTGTTGTTGCCTCAGCGACAAACAAAATTTCTTCATGACTTGCTCTAAAATTTTCTAAAACTTTGTCTTTAATTAATTCCCCAGTTTCAGTTTTGGAACTATTCAAAATACTGGAAAATAATTTCATGTTTTGTTGGGGAACGATGGTCGGCTCTGGAGACAATAATCCAAAAATCCAGTAAATCTGAAAGATACATAATATTATATGCAATTTATTTTACATGTAACTATTGAATCATATTAAAGTTTTACATTCAAACTTAAGTTGACAAAAATATTTTATTAAAATGTAAAAATTTTAATGATGGTGACAATTTACCACATTATATCATCCAATGTGTTTGCATCGTTTTAGTCACATGGACCAATCAAAAGCTATCTGATATTCTTTCAGCGAATATTATGCTGGGTGCACTCTTGCTATCGCCGTGGCAGCAAGAAAAATAATAGCTATCAACAATATCTTAGCAACGTACTTACCTATGCTTGTTGATTTTAATTTAAAAATTAATTTTATTTAAATTAAAATTATTGTTCGATAAATTGTCAAAATAAATATCACTCGTGATCATGATTTTGCTTCGGTAATTTTGCCGAATGACCACTCCTGCTTGTTGTACGAGAAAAGAAGCCCTCGTGCTGCGCACTCGTGCTTCTTTCATCGCAACAAGCAGTCGTGATCGATTCGGCAAAATTGCCGGCAATATCATGATCACTAGTGATATTACTGTTGATTATATCCTATTATGCTCACCTGTGCAACGTTTTAGCTCTTCATAAAAAATTTTGTCGGTTTCGTCTACCAACCGATTTGTTGCTTGGTACTGGGTTTTACGGGGCGGAAATATTTTATTAACAGAACTCGCAGTACCTTCGGACGAAGAAGTAGATGCAGCTGGAGCTTTCCACTGACATACGGTGTCAGTTTTGCTAATATTCCTATTAGCATATAGCAAAACTGCAGCAATATGGTGGCATTTATACTGCCCCTTGGGCATTCACAACTATAGCTTGCTATTTTACAATCTTTACTGTTATCTACAATATAAACAAATCAATTATTTTAATAGAAACACAATTTACTTACTGATTACTAAATTGCATTAAAATTAATACAATTAAATTTCTAAACTTACCTCCACGTTGTAGGTTTTTTTCATACTTGCTAAAACTTTCCTTTAATAATACCCACACTGCCATCAAAAAGTATTTGTACAGTATGTCCACTATCCAAACTATTTTCTCCCTTTTAATCAGCGTAATTTCATCCGAAAACAATTCTACAATTGATGATAAACTTATCAAAGCCATCTTGTAATAAATCTTATGATAACTAAAAACTAAAGACATTTTTAAATAATATTAAAGTGAGAATTTAACATAAATACTGTACACACTATTGTCTGTTATTTCAATTCCACTAATTTCATCCGTAACACCTCGAAAATAATTATTTAAGTTCGCACTAAAAAGCTACCGTGTTAACCTTATGGGAAGAAATGACCCAGATAACTTGTTTCTACCCATCAGCTGATCGTCGGCCATTTTGTGACGTCACACTTTTCCAGTCTATTAGGTATTCATTTTAAAATAAATTAGTAATATATTTCTACGTGTAGGTGACGCAGTGTTATTAGTAGTTTGGTGTCGGTTTAGTTAAGTTTTAGTAGTTGGTATGTAAGGGATTAAAGAGGTTATAGTGAAACGTGGTTTTGTGTTGAGCTTTGCTTTTAAGGTAATTAATCAAAATTATGCTATTAGTTTTCCAATAGTTAATATATACGGTAATAATTTTTAATTAGTGATGAATAAATCGATATTTTTAGAAAATAATTAAACAACGACAGGATGGAAGTTAAAACGGAAGATATACAAGATGCCGATATGGAACTAGCAAGCTTACATCATTCGATTGACATAAAAGATGAAACCTCAACTAACGAATTCCAACCGGACGAAGATGAGGAAAAACAAATATCCGAAAAATTTCAATGTCAAATATGTACCGCAATATTTGCCAGTAAATTACATCTTCGGAAACATGCAAAACTTCACAACAGTGACAAATCCTTTGAGTGTAAAATTTGCTATTTGAAATGTGCCCGGAAAAGAGGTTTGACAATTCATTTACGATCACATACTGGCGAGAAACCGTTTGCTTGTTACTTATGCGAGCGAAAATTTACAACAAAACAATCTTTAACGTATCATTTACGAACACATACTGGCGAGAAACTGTTCGAGTGTGACATATGCGACTTTAGGTGTATCACAAAATCAAATTTGACGCGTCATTTACAAACACATACTGGCGAGAAACCGTTCGAGTGTGACATATGCGACTTTAAGTCTATCACAAAATCAAGTTTGACGAGCCATTTACGAACACATACTGGCGAGAAACCGTTTGCTTGTGACTTTTGCGAGCGAAAATTTACAACAAAACCAGGTTTAAAATATCATTTACGAAAACACACTGGCGAGAAACTATTCGAGTGTGACATATGCGACTTTAGGTCAATCACAAAATCAAGTTTGACGAGTCATTTACGAACACATACTGGCGAGAAACCGTTTGCTTGTGACTTTTGCGATCGAAAATTTACAACAACACAAGCTTTAACGTATCATTTACGAACACATACTGGCGAGAAACTGTTCGAGTGTGACATATGCGACTTTAGGTGTATCACAAAATCAAGTTTGACGTGTCATTTACAAACACATACTGGCGAGAAACCGTTCGAGTGTGACATATGCGACTTTAAGTCTATCACAAAATCAAGTTTGACGAGCCATTTACGAACACATACTGGCGAGAAACCGTTTGCTTGTGACTTTTGCGAGCGAAAATTTACAACAAAACCAGGTTTAAAATATCATTTACGAAAACACACTGGCGAGAAACTATTCGAGTGTGACATATGCGACTTTAGGTCAATCACAAAATCAAGTTTGACGAGTCATTTACGAACACATACTGGCGAGAAACCGTTTGCTTGTGACTTTTGCGAGCGAAAATTTACAACAAAACAAACTTTAACGAATCATTTACGAACACATACTGGCGAGAAACTGTTCGAGTGTGACATATGCGACTTTAGGTGTATCACAAAATCAAGTTTGACGTGTCATTTACAAACACATACTGGCGAGAAACCGTTCGAGTGTGACATATGCGATTTTAAGTCTATCACAAAATCAAGTTTGACGTGTCATATTCGAACACATACTGGCGAGAAACCGTTCGAGTGTGAAATATGCGACTTTAGGTGTATCACAAAATCAAGTTTGAGGCGACATTTACGAACACATACTGGCGAGAAACCGTTTGCTTGTGACTTTTGCCAGCGAAAATTTCTAACAAAAGAAGCTTTAACGTATCATTACCGAACACATACCGGCGAGAAACCGTTTGTTTGTGGGTTTTGCGAGCGAAAATTTACGTCGAAACCAGCTTTAAAATATCATTTACGAACACATACTGGCGAGAAAATGTTCGAGTGTGACATATGCGACTATAGGTCAATCACAAAATCAAATTTGACGTGTCATTTACGAACACATACTGGCGAGAAACCGTTTGAATGTTTTTTTTTTTGTGCTTATAAATGTTCTAATAAACGCAGTATAATAAATCATTTACGAACTCACGCCACCCGACGCTCGACGAATCAGAATGAAAAAAAGCAGTGAAGCAGTCCCATCTCAAAAATGCGGCGCAACAATGATAGGTTCAACTGGATCAATCAATTATATGTTCTTGTAAACTTATTATTGTATTCATTATCTCTTGTTATTATTGTAATCGTAATAAACATAGATATAATAATCAGAAGTAATATTTTGTTTGGTCAATTGCGAACAACGCGATAAACGTATATCGGCTGTGTATGCGGCTCCGTTTTCATAGTGACAAATATTGAGAATTGTGTAGATTGGAAGAGTTTGAACAGTTTTAAAAGAGATATAAGGTCCATGAGAAGAAACTGTGATATGAAACCCTATATATTCGAAATTCGCGCCACAAATTTCGAACCCAACCTAGACCGTGTTCGACTTGGACGCTTACAGCGCTGTTAGTACGAACTGGTGCAAACGTAAACGCTTTAAGCGTTCGACTTGGAAATGTTGGTGCTTACACCACCGTGTAAACGCAACCGTGACGTCATGGATTCGCCGTTTTCTCACGCTCATAACGTAAATTTCATTTACGTAGTGGTAAAAATTGTAACTATTTTTGAATTTATTTGAAACCTAAATATTTTAGTTTTACTATTTAACTTCAATATTTAAGTTTAAACATAAAATTAGTTGTCCTATATTAATTATTACTTCAATAATTTATTTCCCTTGTTTTAACCGCTCAATTTTTTATTATAAAAAAAATTAGTGACAAGATTGTAAATGAAATTAATTCAACCAAAATAAACTGTTGTATGAAATTATAGTTATTAATTTGTGAAAAAATAGCTAAAAATGTAATCGCATTTAAAAACAATTATTATTTTAGATTGTTTGAATATTTTATAGGTTAAGCAACTGTCACTTTTAAATTGCAGCGCTGATGGTGCTGTCATATCGTTCGACTTGGAACGTCAGCGTGAGCGTTGTAAGCGCATATTTTCCAAGTCGAACGTCAAAATTTGCGTGCTATAAGCGTTAGCGTCCGTTGGCACCAACAGCGCGTAAGCTTCCAAGTCGAACACGGTCCTAAGGTGTATTCGCGCGACACGGACCAAAGCAACCGGTTAAAAGTGATCGTTGGGAGGTAATTTGTGAGTCTAACCTCACAAATGGAAACAAAAAATGAAATTGACAGATTGCACTTATTAAATTTGATTTGTATTAGTTTAGAATTCTTAATCCGATAATTGCGATGATCATATTGTGGCAATCAGCGCTGTTGGTTTACAGTACATAAATTAAGACAACATATGCAATGCATAAAAAAATCACACCAATACAAAAAATGTTATCAATCGAGTTATTAATTATTGGTGATCTGTTCTTAGAAATCGGTACAGAAATTGCTCAATTTTTTATAAATGAAAAAGAGCAAAGAATGTTTTGGAAACTTAGAGAAACTCATGTAAGACAAATTGCAGATCATTCATTTCGGTTGGAAAAATATTATGATATTACCTTTTTCAGCTATTTAGGATAAAGAAAAAACTTTTGAAAACTTATGGATGTTATAATAGAGAACGATATCAACTCATTAATCAAAAAAAATATATCGAGGTGGAAATTACCCCATTGCTCCTGAAAAGGTTTTATTGGTTTTTTTGTGGTATATCGCTCACAGAGATACACTACATTGTATTGAAGATCGATTCGATTTGGTGTCTTCCTCCGTCATGAAACTGGTTAATATTTTTTTATTTATTGTAGTTGGTTTAAAAAACAAATGCAAACTTTGGCCACAAACAGAAAATGAGTATAATTCAATAAAAAATTGTTTTCGTAGGTACCCTGGTTGCATTGGAGCTGTCGATGGTAGCCATATAAATATTAAAATCAGTGCTAGTCAACAAGACAGTTACATTGATCGTCATCAAAACCACTCCATCAATTTAATGGAAATATGTACAGCCGATAAAATATTAACGTTCGTTTTTGTTGGATTTCCAGCTCGGCTCATGATTCGAGAGTTTTCAAACTCATTATTAGCAAAGCACATTCAGCAGTTTGGGAAAAAATAATTCTTTCCGAGTGATGATTATCACATTATAGGCGACAGTGCTTTCGCATCATTACAAACGTGGCTTATGAAACCCTTTACAAGAACCAATAACATGACACAAGTACAGAAACACCATCATTTTTGTTTAAGCTCGGATCGAGTAGTAATAGAAAACGCATTTGGTCTAATTAAAGGAAGATGGGCAAGACAAACTCATAGGGCTTGGTAAGCTCGCAGAGCAGCAAAAGCTAAAAGAAATACCATAGCAGAGAGTTTAATTTAAATATCAATAATCAATACGTTTTCACAAAATTTTTTATGTTTCAAATTAACAACAAAATTAATTATTTTCGTCGACGTTGCTTATTCTGTTGTTGCCTGCCAGACTCCGATTCTAAATCGGAATCGAAACTAGAAACAAACCTTCGTTTTTGTATTGAGCTTTTTAATTTAACCAAAGTTTGCATTATGTCCAGCAATCTTTCTCTTTGATTATTTTGTGTACAGTAGAACCTCGATTATCCGGGCCGATAGGGACCGTGCTCTGCACGGATAATTGAAAAACACGGATAATAATAATTGACGTTTTTTGTTAAATTATTACAAAAAAAATACACTAAACAGCTTTGTATGTAATCCAAGTGCAGTTCTGAAGTAAGCATAAATTCTATACATTTGATTTCACATAGTATACTACTAAAGTTGCGAATGTCTACGGATAAACCGCTGGCACCGCACGGATAAGCCGCCGCACGCATAATAATCTGACGGTAATCAATGTATAATGCTGCCCTCGGATAATCGGGGTTCTACTGTATTTGTCAAGTTTTCAAAGTTGGTTGTATTTCTTCGGCGTTCTTCTTTATCTTCGGCACGATGCAAAACCATTAAATCTAATATTTGTTGATTTATGGATCTTGGTCGTATACTTCGTATTAAATCTATTTTTTGTTGAACGACTTTAACGATCATCAAAAACGCTGTCATCGTCGTTTTCCAGCCCCGGCACTGAGAACTGTGATTCGTTAGGTTCCTGTAATAAGAAAATAATTGTATTTATTTGTTAATAACACCAAATCAATGTTTTTAGCTTACCTTATGCGACGTAGAGGGTTGCGAAAGGCTATTGATCGACCCAACGGGGTTACTTTTATGCTTATGCCCCAATATACTGTGCATCTTTGCATAGTACATTGGGGGTTTTGCATGTTGCTCACCCATTTGTTGTATTTTTTTTGTAGGCAAAGCATTGCTTTTGCCTACATTTTTTACCATCACATTTGAAGCCATTTTCCACTAATTCTTATGAAATGTCGTTCCAAAGAATATTTTTGGCTGTACGCTTATCATCAAATTTGGAAGCATACTTCTCCCGGTGTTTCAAAAGTATTTCAACAGCTTCGCTGTTGAACACTCTTAATGGGGTATCCTCGGTGCTTGCCAATGCGTTATCTGTAATAAATATTGTAGTATGAAAGTACAATATAAAACCTTATTTAAAAAATAATTAAATTGCATCATTCTCCAACCAATTTAAATAACTAAAGTTTTACATCTTCCGACTATTTAGGTTCCCGTTTCATTATTGTTTGAAGCATTGCGCAATAGTTCCTCGACATACCTGCATTGTTCATCTGGATCTGTAAGATAATATCAGAATGAATAAAATTTTTGTCCCTAAACAGAAGATAAGACTTACCATTCAATAAAACATTCGCAACCTCAAGTGTTCAACTACTACGTAATCCTCACCACCATAATTAATATTAAATTCAAACAAATCGTTTGAGTGATCCTGATCCATTCTTATTAACACTAATTATTTAAGATCGTAAAAAGCAAAACTTTGAGTTTTGTATATTAAGATAACATATTTTCATGCATCGGTTTCTATCTGGTATGGGTTTTTAAATGCCGTGTTAACTTTGATTTTGGTTTCGGAATCAACGGTTTCTTCTTATCGGAATGAGTTAAACAATGCCTTTTTAAAGTTGATTTTTGTGAACATTTATAGCCACACATTTTACAAACAAACGGTTTCACACCGGTGTGAGTTGTTATATGCAACGATAAATGTCCTCTTTGTGAACATTTGTAGTCACAAAAATGACATTCAAACGGTTTCTCACCGGTGTGAGTTCTTAAATGCCTAGTTAAGCTTCCTCTTTCTGAGCATTTGTACTTGCAAATATGACAAGAAAACGATTTCTCACCAGTGTGAGATTCTAAATGCATTTTTAAACTTGATTTATGGGTACATTTGTAATCACAAATTCCACACGCAAACAATTTCTCACCGGTGTGAGTTTTTAAATGCTGCCTTAAACTTGATTTCCGAGAACATTTGTAGTCACAAATTTTACATTCAAACGGTTTGTCGGCAGTGTGGGTTTTTGATGCATTCTTAAAGTTGATTTTTCAGAACATGGTAAATCACAAATTTTACACACAAAAGGTTTGTCACCGGTGTGGGTTCTTAAATGCGTTGTCAAATGTGACTTGTGTATACATTTATAGTCACATATTTCACAAACAAACGGTTTCTCTCCAGTGTGGGTTTTTAAATGTGCCGCTAAATGTTGTTTTTGTGCACATTTGTAGTTACAAACTTGACATTCAAAAGGTTTCTCACCGGTGTGAGTCCTAAAATGTTTTCTTAATGTTGATTTTTCGGAACATTTGTAGTCACAAATTTCACACACAAACGGCTTCTCACCAGTGTGAGTTTTTAAATGCCTGGTTAAATGTCCTTTTTGAAAAGATTTATAATCGCAAATGTGACAACAAAATGGTTTCTCATCGGTGTGAGCTTTTAAATGCACTCTTAAGCTTGATTTATGTGAACATTTGTAGTCACAAATTTTACATTCAAACGATTTCTCACCGGTGTGAGTTTTGAAATGCTGTGTTAATCTATATTTATTTGTAGTGATATATCCACAAACTGCACATTCAAATTTACTTGAGCTGTTGAATTTTCTTATAGGTTTCTTCCGTGTTCTGTTCAATTCACCATCGGTTTCTTCTTTAATGTCAATCGAATGATGCAAATTTTCTAAATTAAATTTCTCGTCATCTAGCACATTTGGTTTTATTTCATCACTGCTGTATGGAATGCTCGAAACTTTGTTAGCCATAACTTTTAACTCTCCCGGAGGGAGAATTTGGGCCATATCTGTAAGAAGTCGCATTGCGAGATGTAATAGTCCATTATAAAATATTTATAATTACTAACTTAATTTAGAAATTATTATAAACCTTAAGAGGTTCAGATAATGCACAGCTGTTTAATCAGACCGATTTGAGTGAATATGGTCGAAGAAAACAGTACCACAACACTACGATACAACTTGAAAATAATGACAATCGTCCATTTTGAAATTTATCAAAACCTGGAATTTTATGGCGCCATCTTCCGTAAACTAATTCAAATTGTTTTGTTCATTGAATAAAGAGAAGGAAGCGAATTTGAGTTATAAAGGAGGAAAGTGCACCCCAAAAGTTTTATAAAGCTATGCTTGTTCTTGTATCATTCAAAGGTGGAGGTAATTTGTGAATCTAACCTCACATTTGGAAACTAACCTAACTTTTGTAGTGTTGATTTAATTTGATCCCTTGATTTATATAATTTTAGAATTTATAATCCGATAATTGTGATGAACGTATTGTGGCGATCAGTGCCGTTGGCTTACGGTGGTACATGAATTAAAACAACATAACCAATGCAGTGAATCGAATACATACAATATCCAATATGGAATTATCCACAGTGGGGTACCGATTACAAATTTGTCTATATAAAGTGATGAATACAATCCCAACAACCAAAATTAATCATCGACAATCTGTTCTTTTAAAGCAAATACTTATATTTTTTATAAACGAAGAGGAGAAAAATGTTCTGGAAAGTGAGAGAAACTCACGTAAGACAAATTGTAAACTCATTTCAATTGTCGAACTTACTGACTCACGAATTAACAAAATATATAGGAATGTAAATTACCTTCTTCCTCCTGAAAAGGCTTTATTGGTTTTTTTGTCATATGTCGCTCACAAAGATATGCTACATTGTATTGGAGATCGATTTGATGTGGTGCCTTTTAAATATTAAAACAGTGCTAGCTAACAAGATCATCACCAAAACCATTCCATCAATTTAATGGTAATTTGTTCAACCGATAAGATATTAACTTTTGTATTTGTTGATATTTCAGGTTCGGCTCATGATCGAAGAGTTTTTCAAACTTATTATTAAGCAGTTTGGAAAACAGAAATTCTTTCCAAATGATGATTGCCATATAATAGGCGACAGTGCTTTCCGAATACAAACCTAGCTTATGAAACCGTTTGAAAGAATCCATAACATGACGCAAGTACAAAAGCACCATCATTTTTGTTTAAGCTCGAATTGAGTAGTAATAGAAAACGTATTTCGTTTAAAAAAGAGAAGATAGAAATTTCCACCGCTACATGTGTACTGCATAATTTTTGTTACATACTTTAGCAACGATGAATAACAAATTGACGAGGACAAAATCACAAATACAACAAGGAAATGATCGGCAAGCTCGTAGAAATGCAGAAGCCAAAAAAATGCCATAGCTGAAAGGTTAATTTATTAGGTTTTCACAAAATAAAATATTTTATTTTTAAATTAAATAAACAACAAAATTAATTATTTTCTGTAACAGAAGTTGCCTGTCAGACTTCGATTCTAAATTTGAATCGGAACTAGAAACAGGTCTACATATGTTCTTTTTTATCTTTTTAATTTCAATATTGAAATTGGTTCAGCAACCAATTTGCTGGCGTTTTACTATGATTCCGATTCACCGAAATCAATGTCCATATTGTCGTTTTCTTGCCCCACCTCTGGGAATTGTTTATTAGGTTACTACAATGAGAAAATAATTATATTTTTTTGTTAATAACGGCACTTTAATTGAAATAATGTAAAATAATCGATTACTTTTTATACGTCGTGAAAATCAAATTTTCAATTATTTGTTTTTTTAAATTTTAAATTAATTTGGGTGAAATAGTAGCCAAATAATTTATACTCGAAGTCATCCGAGGGAATTCAAATTTTGTTATCGTTTACGTCAGCTTCACCAACACCACCATGGATCTGAGGATATCGTTGGATCCTCGAACCGATCGAAAAGTTCTTTCCTTTGAGACGATTCCATGGGATCTGTACCCGCAAAAACTTGGACGAAGCTAGTGGATCACTTATGACCTGACAGGAAAGAATCTCTCAGTTCTCCAGATGCATTTTGGGTGACGGTTAATAAAATATTAGCATATTCAGATATAAAATCAAGGCAAAGCCTCCTCTTCTATACTCAACATTAAAACCTGATACTAATTCAGATTCCTTCAGCAAAAATCTCGAATCTGGATTTTTACCATTTTTAAAGTGGTTTATGAAAGATAAGGGTCTAATTAGCAAAAAAAATAAAATTTGCGGTCGGTTCACAAATTTTGGAAAAAAACGACTTTAAAAATTAATTTGGAATGCAATTTTGTCATTGGCTCTTTTGAACTGTAATCTCGCCCACCGAAATTAAAATAGGTTGTAGAGACAGTAATGATACCAGAATCTTGTTTTTACTTTATCATATGTAATATGAGAAAGTATTGTTTTCGTGCAGAAAAAAATTTGAGATTTTGATGGATTTACACTTTTGAGGTCCCCTGAGTAAAATAAGATCATTTCAAAAATATCTGTGTGTGTGTGTGTGTGTATGTGTGTGTGTAGTGTGTGTGTGTGTGTGTGGTCAAATTTTGTGTGCGACCTACAGCAAAACTAATAGAATTTTCAAACAAAATTTTGGATTTTGAATCCTTATATTGAGACTTAGAGCTGATTAGATTTTGGCTAAAATTGATTCACGGGAACTATTTTTTTTTTTTTTAAATTTTATTATTTAATATTAGTTTTTAATTAATATTTCAAAAACTAATAAGAATTTCAAAACGAAATTTAGGATTTAGCATACTTATGTCGAGATTTAAAACTTATTAAATTTTAGTTAAAATTGCTTTATGAAAACTATTGTTTTTTAATTTTTTTAAGTTTTTTTATTTAATATTAGTCTTTATTTAATATTTTAAAAACTAACAGAATTTTCAAAACCAAATTTGATATTTCTTATCTTTATAGCTGGAGTTAAAGTTATTTAAATTTTGGTTAAAATTGGTTTATGGAAACTATTTTTTTTAAATTTTTTTAAATCTTATTATTTAATATTAGTTTTTAATTAATATTTCGAAAAGTAATACGAATTTCTAAACTAAATTTAGGTTTTCGCATATTTTAATCGATATTTAAAACTGATTAAATTTTAGTTAAAATTTGTTTATAAAAACTATTGTTTTTTATTATTTTAAATTTTATTATTTAATATTAGCCTTTATTTAATATTTTAAAAACTAAAAGGATTTTCAAAACTAAAGTTGAAATTTGTTATGTTTATGGCAGGAATTAGAGCTGAATAAATTTTGGATAAAATTGGTTCATGGAAGCAATTTTTTTTAAATCTTTTTATTTATTATTAGTTTTTATTAAATATTTCAAAAACTAATGAGAATTTCAAAACTAAAGTTGGTATTTTGTATCTTTATATTTAGATTTAGAGCTGATTAGATTTTGAATCACATTGGTTAATAGAAAATTTCTTTTTCTTTTTATTATTAAAATTATTTTT